>JAUMJL010001589.1:2500-253546 GCA_033558185.1 Dromococcyx pavoninus | reverse complement strand
CATAGGGCGCATGCGCGGCGGCGGCGCGGGTCTCGCGAGAGCTGCGCGCGTCTCGCGAGAGCTGCGCTCGCTATATCTGGAAGGGGGCGGGGGCGCTGCTTCCTTTAGTGCGCGTCCGCCCGCAGCGCATCATCGGACCACGCTCCTTCCCGCCAGAGCAGGCCCGCAGCGATGGAGGACAGCGCCATGGACATGGAGAGCATGGGCCCCCTGCGCCCGCAGACCTTCCTCTTCGGTAACGGCGCGACCGCCGCCCCGGCCCCGCGCTCCCTGGGCCCCTCCGCTCTCTCAGGCCGCGGGGCCGAGCGGGAGCGGCCTGAGGCGGGAGGAGGGGGGGGTTCGCGCCGCGCCTCGGTGGGGCGGGGGGAGGGGGCGCGCGTTCTCGCCGCAGCGCGCGGGCCTGCTCGCACGTGGCGTCCTCCGGCCACGCGCTTTGGCTCTTCCCTTGGCGGCCGTTCCTAAGGACGCGGTGGCAGCGCCCGGCCGCGGAGCACGTGGCGGCGGCGCGGAGCACGTGGAGCGCGGCGCGGCCCGCGGGAGGCCCGGCCGCACACCCCCACCGGCCCTCCTGGGGGTGGCACAGCCCCATCCCGGCCGGGGCAGCGCGGGGAACGGGGAGGGGATGGGAAGAGGCAGGCGGGAAGCGCCGCGGCCTCGGCAGGGGCTTTCCCCGTCCCACGTGTGTGCCTGGGGCGCCCCGCGAGTGCGGAGCCGCGGCGCGTTTGCGAATAACGGGTGGATGGCGAATCCCTCCGCCTAGACAGAACCTGTATGCTCATAATTGTTTTTTTTTATAGGCTGCGAGCTTAAGGCAGATAAAGAGTATCAGTTCAAAGTAGATGATGAAGAAAATGAGCACCAGTTGTCTTTGAGAACGGCAAGTGTTTTTAGGGTTTGAATTTTTAAGTAGTATTTTGAAGATGAGAACTGAGTTTTTAACACGTGATTTATTTCCTGGACCTCGTTTCTCTTAGTGGTGTTTCTATGGGAATGTTGGGAATGGAGTATCCCGTGTAACTTGGAATGTTTGCTGTATTGAAAAAGAGAAAAGTTGAAAAATTACACTGATGTTTCATTGTTTACAGCACATGGTGGAAGCTGGAAAAGTTTATAAATAAATTCTGTTATGTTAATATGTATGAAATGGAACTAAAGGCCAAAATAGGCACTGAGGTCTCTAATGTAATAGTTCCCATGCTACAAAAGCACAGGAGGAGGGTCAGTTAATAGGAGATGCATGTTTTAGTAGGCCTCATTAGAAACTTTATTTAGAAAACTTCTCCATGTTTTCCTCAAACATAATCCTAGTGTATTTTTCTGTAAGCAGGTAATTATTTAATCTAAACGAGGGAAGGGGGAATGTTTGTACTCTGATTCCTTGTTCGTAGTGTTGCCATCTCTAAGGATGTAACTGAGAAATGCTGGCTTTCGTTCAGATAATTGGTCTAACAAACTCTCACTGAGCAGGACAGTCCTGAAAAATCAGAATCTGTGCACTGAGGAGTCTTGAATGTGTCCTTAGACTTTTCTGCTGGCACAGCAAGCAACATGCTGTTCTGAGGCTGCTGTTCTGGGCTGAGCATGTTGCTTTTGGGTAGCAAAAGGATAATATAGCCTAGCTTCACAGGCAAGGAAGGAATGGAAGAGTTGTAGCATTGCTCAGCTTTATGGTTTACTACTGTGTTTATTTAAATACTTGCATACTTGGAAACAAAAGAGTCTTATAATTGTGGATTACTTCCTTAAGTGAAATTGCTTCCTGCAGGACACTCGCATTATAATGGTCTCCAGACTTATTCAGTGGTAGTTAAAACACTTTAATTAGAGGTATTGCTCTTTTGTGAATCGTGTGTCTTCAGTCCTCGCTTTCTATGAAAATAACAACCTGGACTTGACAGTGACTAATGTGTTCTTAATCAGAATTTCTTTTGAGGGAAGAATTTAACAACGAAGTGTGTGTAGGACAAGATTGTTCAGAAAGTTCTCACATCTGAATGCTCGTTGTGAAATTACTCACTAGTGATACTTGAGTTGTATGACTTTATCTATATCCACTTTTCATGGGAATGAAGCAGATAAGATGCACACTGGTACTTAGTTTTTAGCGTTGTGGGGCAAAAGCTGTAACTCAGTAACCTGTCTTTTAAGACAAAAGATGATATACAAGAGAAATGGTATTGATTTAATGAAAGGTTGGAGTATGTTAGGCATAGCTACAAATGGAAAATGCCTTGGCAAGCAGAGGAAGGAGTTAATAGAAGATAAAGTGTGAAGGTAGCAAATACCTGGTGGCTGGTCTATGTGCCTGATAGACAACTGGATGTATAAAGCTTGACTGATGCATGTCACCACAAATGTGGTGGTGGACTTGGGTATGAGGCAGAGAAAGAAGTGGGGAGAAAAAAGAATAGGTGTGGAAGAGGAAGTAGTACTGATGCCTGTAGAGGCAGAAAGTGGCACGAGAGTTTCTGTAGATGTCTTACTAGTGATAGCTGAGAAGATAAAGAGGGATAGTCATGGCTTCATTGCCTGTGTGTGTTCCTTCTAAGTCCATGAGTGGATCCTTCCCGGTCACTCAGCAAGTTAATAGTAAGGGCTGGAGTACAGCTTCAGCTGGTGCAAATGACAGGAGTAAGTGGAGGTGGAGAGCATACTCTTAAATTCTTGTCCTGCTGTGTAGTCCCACCAACTGAATAATTCTGTGTTCTTGTTAACTCATTTGAGAGGTGAGATCAGAGCAGCATCTTTACCTTTTTAAATTTAGTTAGAAAACATGCCAGGTGTAGTGAATCCTGTATCCTGTTCCTCAGCTTTCAGTCCAGTACATCATCCAGTACAGTCTGGATCATTATAACCTGCCTAAACTTAGCTCTTGGAGAATGGAAATTTGAATTTTATGCCTCTGCCTTGAAACGTTTACATCCACATCTTCCATGGAGGTTGGAAGGCTTTCTTTTCATGAGAATTGGGGAAGGAAACAAAGAGCCTTGTTCACTTGTCTTGGAATAATTGTACTACTTCAAGGGATTCTTGGTTTTCACAACTCTTGGGTGTAATACTGACTCAGATGCCAGAGGTTCAGAGAACTGGAATTTCAGGCCTGTCCCATGTCTGTCACTCGCTTGCTTCCCTGCAGCTATGGCTTTTGAATCTTCAGGAAGTACCAGACTGGTATGCAGTGTAAGGAACCCAAAGAGATGAGTTTTGAAATGTTCTGGGACAGCAGCTCTTGGTCCCATAAATGGCAGCAGTTGTTAAAGCTCAACTCTTTGTTGAATGTCAAGTAAGCAAGAAATGTGTGGTGTGATAAAATGAAGTGATTGTCAGCAAAAACATGGCCATAAGTGGAAGGATAAAGGCTGTGATTCCGTAGTAGTGATAGCAGTTGTTTCTCTACCTTTAGGCACGTGCTTATATTTCTTCCTTGGGCCAAATACAGTGCTGACCGGACTTGTCACTGATCCTTTCCAATGCAATAATCCAGTAGCAGGAGGTCTGCTTTTCACTCTCAGCAAAACACATGCCTTGAGTGGCATCTTGCAAGTGCCAGTGTTACAGGGAAGGTGATGTTGGCTTGGGGAGGATCACAACTGAATTGTTTGTAGTTGGAAACAGATGCTTCAGTCTTAAAAGATTCATAACAGTGAATGTAGTTTATAAGGCTTCAGAATGTTTGTGAAGGTGCTCATGTGTTCTTTCCTTTGCAGGTTACTTTAGGGGCTGGAGCCAAAGACGAATTACATGTTGTAGAAGCAGAAGCATTGGATTATGAAGGCAACCCTGTTAAAGTAGTACTGGCATCTCTGAAAATGTCAGTGCAGCCCACGGTAAGTACAGAACTTGGAAGAACCTGCTATAAATTGGGTCTCAGGTGATAAATAGTTAGGAAAAGTTTTGGTTGACTTAATTTTAGTAAAACTGCACAATGATCAGTGCATCCAGACAGGCGTTGGTTTTGCAGTGTGCAGTAAATACAAGCTAAATATGAATATATTGTTTTGTGCCTGCTAGACTTACTCTGGTCATGTGGAGATGGTAGACTTTGGACCAAATTATGCATTTTTTGAAGGGAGTGCTAGTAATGCGTGTGATCTCTGTATACAAATGTATGAGTTTGAAGCAGATGCATCTATAACTTGCACTGCTTTCTTTGAGTCTGGGGTGAGAGAAGTCTATAGTTTTTCTGCAGGTCCTGAGCTCTTGAGAGATTCTAATGATGGCTGCTACCCTATCTTAGTTTAAGGACACCCTGCTTGTCATTCCTGCGACCTGGAATATACTTTAAATCAGTGTTGCTGATGCACAAGTGGAACTGCATGATGGTGGAGGCTATAGGGTCAAGATGTATTGGTCTGCTTTTGAATAGTCTGCTTTAATTAGGGTAAGCAAGAAGAGTGTAGTAAACACTGTTGTGACTAATTGACCCTTATTTGACTCTAAATGCTTCTGGAATGTTCTGTCAGAGGGGAACTTGGAGTAACTGTATTAGCCTTGGAGTCTATGGATGTTGGTGCTCTTGGTTTGATTTGAATGGACTGTCTGTTAAGCACACTTTGCCTTCAGTACTTGAGTGAACAACAATGCTTTTGTCCTTAGGTTTCATTAGGTGGCTTTGAGATCACACCACCAGTGGTCTTGAGGTTGAAATGTGGCTCAGGACCTGTTTACGTCAGTGGCCAACATCTTATAGGTAGGTATTGCTCTGCTTCCTGCCCTGTGATCTTGCTACCTGCCAGCACCATCAGAGCTTGAGTGATATATCTGGTATCTCAAGCAGTACATTCTCCGGTACTGACCCTCTGAACCTTTAATGCACTGTCTTGCAGAGGCACGAGGTGTCTGTAGGATGAAGGAGTTCAGATAAATGGTTGTGTAGCTGTTCTTGCCTCGTTTTTAATGGATAAAGGGAGTTTGTCAGCCTTACAGTTGAGTTCTGATTTCACCCTTTAGAAATAGGTGTTATGTTCCTTGTTGTGAAACGTTGTTAAACGAGATGGGTTTTTTACATATTGCCATTGTTTTTTCAGCATTAGAGGAAGAACCAGAATCAGATGATGAGGAAGATGATGTAAAAATCGTGAACACTTCAACAAAGAGACCAGCGAGTGGAGGAGGAGCTAAAATGCCACAGGTATGTGTACTCCAGTCAGCTTGGCTGCAGAGTTGTCTTTCTGTTGGGTGTTAGCACTGCCTCTCGCAGTAAGCAGGTCGATGGCTTGCTATGATTTACTTCTGTGGTCTTTTGAGATCAGTGGGGAAGGATTATTTTGAAATGTGGTTAAGTTCAGGTAGCTTCTAAAACCTTGCTGGAGGGGCCAATACAAAGGCTGCTTTTATGTGAAAGTTCTGCCCACTGCAGTAACAGAGTGTGTGCAGGTTCTAGCATAAGCATCATCCTACTGCAAGAGTTTAAATACCCATTGAAGCTTTGTATCCTAGAAGGAAGGAAATGTTCATATGCTCAGGGCATGCTGTGAATTTGTCAATAGCTTTTTGATTTGTCAGTTGGAACTTGCTAATTTTTAGCTAAATTGTTGGAAGATAGTCTTGTAATTGTGTCACAAATTGTTCTAAAGCAAGGTTGCTATTTTTTAAGACAATTACATTGACACTTCATGTAATTGGTATTTTTAAAGAAAAAAGCAAAATTATCAGAAGATGATGAGGATGATGATGAAGATGAGGACGACGATGACGAGTATGTATTATTTTGATAATATATTTTGAAATACAGGATACACTGTTTCAGAGTACAAATTATGTAACATAACTCAGTGTGAAGTGAGCTACTTTATTTTGGCTACAAAAACTTGGAATTACCTCAAGTTTATCTCTGTAATGCGATCTAAATTAGTATGTCAACTTAACACTGAGTTATAAAACTTAGTTTTCTGTAACTCATTACATTTTAATACATTTAGAATGTCTTTATTAGTAGTAGTAGAAGTCCTAGGATACATGCCTTCAATATTAAAGCAGAAGGGAACACTTGCAACTATTTTTAACAGGAGTAAGACTATTTGACCTAACACCTTACCATGTGTTAAAATAAGGTGTGAAGTAGACTTGAGAACACCACTTCCTTCATTAGTAAAACTTTTTTGGAGAGAGGAAGAATTGAATTCCTGGATGTGGTTAAAACTGTAAGTAGGACTATTGAGTTATGGTGACACCCTTTCTAATTGCAGTGATGAGGATGACATGGAGGATGATGAGGAAGAAGTGAAAACGCCAGTGAAGAAAGTAAGTGGCTTATATATACACAGACACACTGTGACCTCCTTTGCTTCACCCATGAAGGATTAAACAGCCTATTTAATGAATTGACAGGGAGTGAGAACACTCATGGACTTCATATGTACAGCTGAGTTTATTCAGACAGGGGAGCGAGTGCTAACACCTCTTCACTTACTAATAGGTGTTAATTAACTGTCCTGATGGGTCATCTTTGAGGATTCATATGAAGACCCTTAGAAGGGGAGGAGAAGCTGTGTTTGCATAGGTGAGATAGCTGTTTAGGTTTGAACTGCTGCATTTATTGTAACACAGAAGCTGATTCAAGTGTCCTCTGTGCAGTGTTCTGTTTTATAGTTGACTAGGTACCAGTACAAGGGATGACAGCAACTGGGCAGATAGTCTCTTACATCAAATGTGTGAATGGGATGCTTTTGATTTAGCTTAGTCTATTATGTAAGAAATTGTAAAAGAACATTAGAATGCCTCAGTGTGAATGCACCTCCAATCCATGGTTTGTTTACTTTGCTGCAGAGGGGTGGCTGGGTTTTTAACAGCATCCATATGGGTCTGGTGGTTGGGCAGCAAACAAATCCTGCTGTGAGAGTTGTGCTTTGTATCAGCTTAAGTCTTTGATGCTCTGAAAAAGGCCCTGTTAGCTATATGACTCAATAAAGGATGTGAAATGTGTGAGCTCCCTTCGGGCAGCAAAGTGCTCAAGGTGAAATTCCATCAGCCCTCGAGTGCCATCTGGTGGTGAAGTAGCTGTAAGACAGCTTGGCAGCTGCGGTGATAGAAAGCAGTAATTCTTTTGAACTTGGGTACTTTGCTTTGACTTTATATTTACATGGCTGCTGTCCAGAAAGAAAAATTTATTATTCTACTTTTCTGTGTACTGCTCTGTCATAATGAATGTCTATAATGTCTTCAAACTGCAGATTTCCTTCCATCTAATCAAGTGTGGCTGAACCAAATGGTTCCTTGATTTATATAGGGTTATAAGAGTCCAGTTCTTTAAAAACACATCCCAGATGGTATTTCTGTATGAAATACCAAGCAAGAGGTAATAGTTATGTTAAAAAACCCAACAGGTTGCACTGAATCAGATCTTGGAATTGCAGTGCCATCTAGAATTGGTCTTAAGTATCTGCCCCCAAAAGTATGCATGGTGATGCATAAGGAAAGATGTGATGTATGAGGAAAATGTAGTGTAGGTCCCACATAGTTGTATGGTATTGAAACAAAACTTGCTCTTGATTATGTATTGTGCTACACCAGTTTTTCATTTGTGAAATTAATATACGTGCTTTTTGCTCAAATAATGGACACTGGTCATGTTGCATGGGCAATGAGAGTGCTTTTTCATTTGAGGTTAAGGAGTATGTGTTTGTCACTACATCTTCAGTATTGTGTCTAAAAGCTTAGCATTTACTAGCAGTTTTTCATGGTGAATGAACTTGATTGTTTTCTTTTCAGCCTGTCCGTGAGACTCCAGGAAAAAACATGCAGAAAGCAAAGCAAAATGGAAAAGACTCTAAGCCGTCCACACCAGCATCGAAATCCAAAGTGAGTGAAGAAATGTTTATTCTAGTGTGAAATCTAGTTTTCTTGCCTAACGATAATGCTAAGTAATGTACTGACCATTTTGTTAAGTATGTGAATTGGTATGAAATGGCTTCAAGTTCCCCTCTGAAACTCTTTAATGCTCAGTATATAACTACAACAGCCAAGAGCTGAAACCATACATGCTGTCCATTCTAAGTATTGGTTACTCTATGGTTTAAAACACAAGTACTTTTTTGTAGTGGCTTGTGCAGAGGGTGAGTGCTAATTGTGCCTCTGCAGTATAACAGAATGCTGCTGCGGTTAAGGGGGGGGTCTCACTCAACTGATCCATTTGAGAACTGTTTTCTTGTTCAGTTGTTTAGCACTTGTCAGGCTTTGTTATGCAGCTTTTCCTTGCTGCGTGTGCTTGAAAATGCATGCAAGGAGGGCTGGTAAAGAAATCAGTGTGAGATGGATGGTGGCAGGCGAGCATCTGAAAAGCAGTCCAGATGTGTGCCTTCACAGTCCAGATGTGGCCTAGTCTGGCCTCTGTGGTGGAGTGAACACTCAGTCATTGAATGCCTGTGTGACTTTCAGTTTCACTTCCATTGGGAGAAAGAGCTGTGTAGGTACCTACCCAGAAGCATGAGGTATGGACTGTGCTAACTGTACTAACTCCAAACACAAATGTTCTTCTCCTTGTCTCTGAGGAATGTGTTAGAAGCAGCACAAATTCAAATTATGCAGCTTTTTGAAAACTATCTGAAGTATCTGTGATACCTAGTTCTTTCATTCCTTATAAATTCTACAGTAGGTTTTAACTCTCTTGTCCTTGGAGAACTTGATCTTTTGTACTAAGCAACTCTATGTACATGCAAGTTCCTAACAAAATGAATAATTTTCAGACTCCAGATTCCAAGAAGGATAAAACTCTAACTCCAAAAACACCAAAAGTCCCTCTGTCGGTAGAGGAGATTAAAGCAAAAATGCAAGCATCCATAGATAAGGTGAGTTTTTGGGAAATTTTGGATTGTCAGCCATATTATTTTTGCACTTTGGAGATGAGAAGAATTGGATGTTAAGAAAAAGTGGCATGTGACATTGCTGAGCTGTTAGCGGAGTATATTGATGGTTAAGCTCTGAGAAATGAGACCTTGTTTGGGACAAAAAGTGTCTGTGCTCATGAGAAATAAACCCACTTAGTTTAGTTTTGTATTCCTCCAGTGATTGATAGTCTGATATTTCTTAGTGAACTGTCTCGTGAAAAACAAAGCAGTGAATATTGGGTGATACTTGTTCTAAAGTTGTCTTAACTAGTGTACATGTTTTATTTTAGGCAACTAGAGTAGAATTCTTGAGGTGCTTGGAATTGATTGATCTTGGAGTAGTATCCAGCTTGGATATGTAGATGCTTGTAAGGCTTTGTAACTTCCAGAAGGGGGAGATAGATGCTTGTGATATGCGTTAGTGAATCAATAAAGACCTGAAAGCATTTACTTTCTGAACTGGAGCTCTGGGGTTAATTGAGTCTCCCCTCAATGGATGCTCCATCTTTGGAAGGTCACAGGACAGTCACTCAGCTTTTAGTTGCTGTCAGTTGTGACCAGCACTTCATGGTTCTATGAGTTCTTCCTAGCTGCTATTTAAGTATATAAAAAAAGATGACATAACATCTTAGTTATAGGATGGTTGGGTGAAAGTGTAGCTGGTAATAGCAATTCTTCCCACCTGTCCCACAGTTTGGAAAGCTGTGTGATAGTTAAGGATCAGCATAGTGGTAGTGAGGACCTGACATCCAAATGGTGAGTTCTGGTTTTACTTCACTAGCTCAGGAGTGTGCTTAGAGATCACATTCTGATTTGTAGATGAACTAGGTCCTTTATAGGAGAGTTAACTTTGGCTAAAGCCTGCACTGATGATGGTCCTATGAAAAAATCTGGGTTTAGTTTGGTCTGAGATAAGCCTTCCCCAATTATGCTGGCAATCAAGTTATCTGAAAATATCAAGGTTATCTTCTTAGATTGTTGATGGTGAGGCAGTTTTGTCCCAGGAAGACAAAATGAGACCAAAACTATTTAAATACAGAGTGGATGCAGAGTGAGCAATGGCAATTTGTGATCAGGATCAAATGCATATCCCTAAATTGTGAACCTGACAGTGATGGATGGTATCATTCTGCTGGGTCACACTGACCTCAGAAACTGGCAGGTAGCTTTAGAACATACTTTCTGTTGCTGCAGAGGTTTTTTTACTGGGAAATGCTGTATAAGCACAACAATGCAGAAGTAACAGCAGGCAGCTTAGTTTGATACTAGAGCATCCCTTAAGGCAAAAGGTTTATGCATGGCCATGTGTAATAGTACTTCTAGCTGACAGCCAGCGAGTCAGCAGCTTTAAGGAATGGAACTGCTATATTGCAGATGTCAATAAGCTAATAGAAAAGTATCAGTATGACAGAATCTGGGGGTAAAGCATTGTCCAAATCCAAGCTTTTTGGTTGCAGTACTTCAGATTTAGATATTCCTAATGTAGCTTTGTTTTGCTTTGAATATAGAATTGCTGTCTTCTGCAGTGTGCTGAGTATCAGCTCAGTGTGCTGTCATAAGTGGCTGGGTGTGTGTCGACTGGCGTACTTGAAAAGTGGGGAAAACATTACACACAGAGCATGTGTAAGCGAGTTGATGTCTCTTGAAAGTGTGCTGTATTTCACCTAAAGATTGGAGGAGACATAAAGATAAGCCTAGATTGTGAGGTGCAGACCCTGCTTTGTACAATTAAGTTGATGCAAAGGCTGTATCAGAGATGCATGGAATGTCTCTTAAAGAGGCAAGGTTATCTTCAGTGGTGAATGCTTGCTGTAGTCTTTTTGAGCATGAGCAAAGATGCCTGTACAGCCACATCAGAGTGCAGGCATTCAGTCTTGGGGAAATACCTGCATAGTGTAGAGAAGCAAACTTAAACAGTTTAAAACCAGATTGGTTTGGGATGTTGCAAGATGAGTTCAGTAAAACTCCATGTGCATAGCAAAGGGTTTAAGGTATTATTTATTGGAATCGTTAAATGACCTGCATACACTAAAGCTTGCTGTTTTGAAAATAGGGTTCTTCCCTTCCGAAGCTGGAGCCCAAATTTGCTAACTATGTTAAGAATTGCTTCAGGACGGAGGACCAGAAGGTAACTGCATTTATTGGAACTTTATCTGAAGTCCAAAAAAAAGTCCAAACCTGACTTAGGGATGCTTTTCCATTTCTTAATCTTTACAAGCTTTGGACGGTTTCAAAGGGTTACAAACCACAGACAATACTTCAAATTAAATAAATGGAAACGGTTTTAAGGGGTTTAGTTGGCTAAGATGGGAAAGCTAATATTTTATTACATTTTTCCAGCTTTTATATGGTTGGTAAATTATCTCTTGCTTACTAAACCCACAGAATTTTCCTTTTGGCACCATATTGGCTAAGGAAATGAGCTGTGGTTTTCCTTGCTGCTGAGTTTGGCCACCTAGGCCAGTCTGCTGCTCAGGCTTTTGTTGGGGAGGGTGCCTGGGAGGGGGAGCTGTTTTGTGATGGAGATTATGGCTTTATGGCTACACTTTCTCCCAAAGTCAACTGAACTCTTCAAAGAGGGCAAGCCAAAAGGTGGTATCAGGAAGCGAGTTTCTGAATTAGTTATTACTTAGCAGAAACTGGGCTAAAATGTGTCTTAGATTTCCCTATCAAAATTCTTTTAAGTTAAAACTTTCTTCCAGATACAGAATTCCTTATGCTTTCCTGCTTCCTTAAGTGGTTCAGAGTAAACTTGTCTGATAGACAAATTGATAGGTTCTTGAAAGAATGTTTCTAAGCTGTTAGCCTCAGCTACTGGAGTTGGTCTGACATGAGCCAGGGTAGGCAGAGTTCAGCCAATATTTGCCTAGTGGGTCCACACCCATCCTCTCACTTACCTTCACAGAATTCTTACTACTGTGGCTAACAGCGAGTAACGGTCTTCTAGCAAAAGGACCCAAAGTCTTGCTTTCAACTGAATTTTCTTTGAAAGGAATGCATTTTTTGTTGTAATGAAATGTCAGTATTTTGTGGAGTAGGTAGAGATAGTAAACTGAAAATAATTAGAGAATAATTTCAATTTCTAACTTTTTGTGTACACTTCCAGGTCATTCAAGCTCTCTGGCAGTGGAGACAGACTCTGTAAGAAAAGAAAACAGTTTAAACAGTTCATTAAAATCTGCAGTCTTATTTCTGTAACCATTATTTGGCTGTCCTTTTTACAAACGCTGAAAGAGCTTTCCCTACCATGTCTGATAAATGTCATCCAGATTACTTTGCCAAGAATGTGTTGTCCAAAATGCCTGTTTAGTTTTTAAAGACGGGACTCCACCCTCAGCTTCGTTTTAAGTATGTATGGAATGTTTTGATAAGGCATGGTGGTGGTCAGACAAATGGAAATGGTGGGGAGACTAAATGTACGTGGAAAAAAAATAAAGTTTAGTATTTTAATAAAGTACTATCGTTTCTTTTTTTAATGGGCTGGGGGTAGTCTGCATACTGAACCCAGGAGATAACAGGGCTTTAAAGTTTATGTAAGAACTACTGTGAAATATTTTAGCTACTTCTCTTTACCAAATGCACATCGTGTAGCCTTATTTATGTTGTCAACTTTAAAAACAACTCTCAGTTCCATGAGCTTTACAGCCACGGTTAGCAGTGTGATTGGTGAGAAGACTGAGGTGGTAAGTGGAGCTGTGTTCTTGTCTAGAAGTGACCACTAATTATGTAATTGCCTCAAACAGCCTTTCCTGCATCTCCGTTTCTGACCTGCTTCACTGCTCTTTGGTTTGTGGTTTCTCCCTAACAACTGAGTTTGTAAGGCTTGTGACTCCGCTTGTAAAACATAATACTTGTGATTTGGGAATTGCTGGCTGGGCTGTTCCTCCTCTCAGGGGCTGCAGTCTCAGAGATTGTCTCATAACTCCTGTGAGGGTTTTGTGAAGAAGAGAATTAGCTTGAATGCTGTAGGGTGTGTCTAGAGTCCTCACTGGGGGAGATCAATGCCAGTGGATAAATTCCTGGGAATGAGGAGGAGCCTAATCTCAAGCAAATCCTGAAAGCTCAGATGGGCAGGTAGTTCTGTTGGTTCCTTGGGTCTCCTCTGATAATTTGCCTAACAATGATGCCAACAGGCTGGGTTCAAACAATCTTTTGAATCCTTCTTTGTTGTTAGAAATGCCAAGGTATAAGAACTCTTCCAGCAGAAGCAGAAGGAAGGCATGAATGTCAAGTCTGGCACTGAACTCTTACTCAAAGCTCTTCTGTAAACACTGTATCATAAAGACAGATAAAACACTTAAAGCATTTAAGCAGTTGAATTGGAACAATTAAACTTGGGTTTCATCTTTTGCTGTGTGTGAGAACTAATGCAATTGGCTTATTTTCCACAGCAGAAGAATCACTTGAATAGAAAGCAGGTTGAGCTGCTTTCCTCTTGAAGGACTTGCACGGTTGAGGTCCTACAGCAGTTCCCTTCACAAGACATGGTAAAAAACCTTTGGGTTGTGCTAATTGGGCATGGGATCTCCTTTTTACGTGTTTTTTTTTTCCCCCAGTTAATCTAGAAGCAAAATGTATAATTTTCTTTGTAAAATTGTCACTGAGAATACTTAAAAGTTTTGCTATTATAAAAACTTGAGTCTATATAGTTGAGATTCTGGGCATGATGGAAACCAGTACAGGTCTCCAGAATCAAATACTTCTTCGTGGAACAACAAAGCCAGGCAAAGTGCATGGGTAGAGAAGTGAAACAGTCTGGTGTGAAAGATTCATTTAGGCTGGAGTATAATTGCAGTGTTGGAATGGCAGAGTGTAAGGGTTTGAAATGTCTGTTTCGGTGGGGTTATGTCAATAAATGATGTCATATGCACAAGGGGAGTGAATTTCCCTGGTGAAATAGAGCTAATGGCACAGACTGGCTCATTTAAGCAAAATTGCCCTCAATTTTGGCTGAAACAAGTGAAAATTGTACAGTAATTTCAGTAAGAGACTCTCCAGCCAATAAAAAATTCCGAGTATTAAACTTCTAAGAAGAAGCAGGGTGTTTCCTTGTCTGTAGGTTGGTGGGGTGCAGCTGCCCTTGGCATGAGGGTTCTAGGGGAAGATGGACCCTGTGGGGCGGCTGTAGATTAAAATGTACTCTTCAATTGCAGTCAAGGTGTAAGGTGAGTTGGATCTGTCAGGCTGTCATGGAGCATCGTGAGACATCTGCATCATGGCATCAGAAGGATGGCTTTGCTTGGCCCTGGCCAGCTCACTGCTTTCTGCCAGCTCTTGACTGCGTGAGGAGGTCACTGTGGCTGTCCCCTGCCCTGCTCCGGGCTGTGTGACTGCCCTGTCTGTCCCAAGAATGGACCTTGTCCCTTCTGCCAGTCACAGCTCCAGTCACCTCATTGCTGTTGGGACTGGCCATCCTCTAGGATATTCACATGCAACTGCTGGTTCTTTGAACAGAACCTCAGATGTGAAAATACCTGTTGAAGAGGGGGATCCCAAATACCAGATGTGGGTTACTGCAGTACCTGGCTTTTTGTAGAGTTGAAACATGTTTTTCCATAGTAATAACGGCATAATTGCAGCAAAGCTGTAGTGTTTTTCATTGCCGTGTGGAAGGTTATAAAGCCTGTGTGATCCTGGTCCTTGAGGGAGGCTTATTTGGGAGCATGGAGGTACATAGTCCAGTCTGTTGCTGCAAATACAGGCTTCCTTATTCTGTGGGAAAACAACTTGCCTTCCTTTTACAGGACGAAAAAATGTCTCTCCAGGTGGCTGTCCCTTGACCCCTCTCCATGAAATCAGAGAATCATAGAATGGTTTAGACCTTAAAGCCCATCCAGTTCCACTCCCCCTGCCATGGACAGAGATACCTCCCACTGGATCAGGGTGCTCAAGACCCCACCCACAGAGAGGGCATCCACAATACCTGAGCAACCTGTGGCAATGTCTCACCACCCTCATCATGAAGAATTTCTTCCTCCTAATCTAAATTTTCCAGTTTAAAGCCATTCCCCTTTGTCCTATCACTCCAGGCTCTTGCAAGTCCCCGTAGGCCCCTTCAGGTACTTGAAGGCTGCTCTAAGTTCTCTCTGGAGCCATCTCTTCTCCAGGCTGAACAACCCCAACTCTCGGCCTCTACTTGGATGGGAGGTGCTCCAGCTCTCAGATAATCTCTGTGGCCTCCCCTGGACTTGCTGCAACAGATCCCTGTCCTTCCTGTGTTGAGGATTCCAGAACTGGATGCGGGACTCCAGGTGAGGTCTCACCAGAGCAGAGCAGAGGGGCAGAATCCCCTCTCTCAGCCTGCTGGTCCCACTGCTTTGGGTGCAGCCCTGGACATGGTTGGCATTTGGGCTGCAAGTGAATATTGCTGGCTCATGCGGGTTTATCATCCCCCAGCACCCCAAGTTCTACTCTTCAGGGCTGTTCTCAATTCAGCCTGTGTTTGTGCTTGGGGTTGCCCCAACCCTGGTTCAGGACCTTGCTCTTGACCTTGTTAAACATGAGGTTCACACAGCCTCACCTTTCCTGCCTGTCAAGGTCCCTCTGGATGACATTCCTTCCGTCCAGTGTGTTGACTGTGCCACACAGCTGGTCCATGTCTTATTTCTTGGGGTGGTCAAGAAAAATGCTTGTGGCCACCTTAGAACTGTCCTGGGGTTGTGTTTGCTCCTGTGAGTTGATCCAGGTTGCTACAGTGGTGTCTCAGCCCCCAAGTGCTGTAGTGAATGGGGGCTCTGTTCTTTTGCCTGTGCTCAGCAATTGTTGCAGCCTTTGGAGAGGATCAACTCGAGCACAGCTGGCAGGAGGGTGGAAGGGGTTGTGTGTGGGCTGAGGTAACAGAAAACAGGGCCAGGATGGGTGGCGGTTCTGGGCTTCCTGCCACCCAGACAGTCCCTCAGGGGCCAGGTTCATGCTGGAACACGGTCTCTGTCCTCTCTGGGTAATCTTACCCAGATGCCCCAAGCTGTGCCCTGTCTCCTTCCAGTCTGCCATTACTGACTGGCAGCCAAAATCCCAACTTTTCCTCCCCACTTTCCCTGTGGAACAAGCACACAGATCCGTATTCCTTTTGCCATTTTCCCAAAGGGGAGGTAAAGAATGGATCCTACCTATAAAGTGTTTTAGGAAGACCTACACAGGAGTTGGGTGGTTTGGAGCTCCGGCGCTGGACGGAGCGAGCGCCTCCATTCCTTGTCTACTGGGCCGTAGGTCCTGGCAAGCAGCAGCGAACGCGGTGGGTTGTGTTGGGTGAGGTTTGGAGGTTTTCTGATGTGGTACCTTGTTAAGGGTTGCTTTGTCTGAGTCCTGGCTCTCGTAATCCTAATGAGGAGAGGTTGTGTGGTAGGGTGCAGGACTCTCAGATGTGTCTGAGAGGGCTTGCCTTGTCCTTCCTTTTGCAGACAGCAGAGGAAATCCCCTGCTCTCTACTTGCTGGTTGTTCTTATCTACATCTACACTTTTAGGAGCAGTTGTGTGTTGTGTTGGATCAGCTCTTTGGTGGCTGGCTGTTGGGTTGTCCATTATCTGGGTGTTTAAGTCATACCTTATTTGGACCAAATAAATCAATCAAATATATTAAATACTCAGTGCATCATGGAGACCCCTGGACTCTTCTAATTCTATGCATGCTTGGCCTGTGGTCAGTTTTATGGGCCTGGCTTTGGCTCTGCTCCTTACTTTCTTCAGAAACTCATTCTCCCTTTCTACCAGCTCCCACCAACCAAGCCAAAAGAACCTTTATAGGAAAAGGATCCTGGGAGAAAATGAAAAGAATGAGAAGAGTGAGAAAGGGCAATGAATCAAACTTGTTGAGGGTCAAAGGTGAGAATGAGGAAAACAGGAGACCCTCAGTGGGCTGCTCAGCAGAGGAACTCTTAACAGTGCCTGTTGCTTCCAGAGGTGTCCACATGGGCAGTGGTGTGGAGTCTGCAGACTTGTCCAGCGGAGGGAATGCAGGTTGACGTGCTTGAACAGCAAGTGGCAAAAAGGAGGGAACGTAATTAGGCCACTCAGACCAGAACTGGTGTGTCTGGTTCACCTTAGACCTAGTGTTTTTATTATGCTTGTACTAGAAACTGTCTTTTTTAAAATGAAGGCAGTTTGGTTGGAAGGGTCCCGCAGTCTTACTCAAGATCCCTTCAACTAATTGCTGGGGCTGTGAGCCTGCTGAGCCCTGTCCAATTCTGTTGCCTTACTTGGTATTTAAGAGAAAATTAGTTCCTCTTGAACACAGATATAATTTTTCAAAGCTTAAGCTTGAGGTTTTTTAATTGACTTTTTTTTCCATGAAAAAGAACTGCAGGGAGAGTTGAAGGCAGATTGTAGCTTGTCGAGGTACTTGGCACCTCACTGCTGTAGCCACCTTTACCCACACTTGATTCCTGTAATTTCTTTCCCATTACTCTTTACGCTTGTCCCAAGTTTGTAATTGTGATGTTCACCCAAGAATGTCCTTGCTGAGAGGCTTTTAGTGGCACAAATCACACTGTATTGAGGCGGTGGTAGAATATAGCATCCCAGTGTGGCTTCCCGCAGTGCATTAAGGCCACTTCTGACCTTCAGGGCACTTCCCTGCCCCTTAACTCCTTTTTATCCTCATACTTCCAAGCATTTCTTTCAAAATTTCCACATGGAAATTGCTTTTAATGAAATGACCCCACTCCTCCTAGCTGTGGGCAATCACATGTCATGGGGTCACCATCATGAAAAAGGGGACCCAGCCCTTGTGATCTCCAGAGACATGGAAGGACAGGCAGTCTAGGGGATCTTGCCTTTTTATTAGGGTCTCAAAGTAGGAGAGGTATGTCTGCTTGTTCCCTCTAGCTTTATGGTTCTGGATAGTCCCTTCCAACTCATTCCCACTTCTAGATCTTGCCACGGACTTCTCCTTGCTAACTGCTCCTCGGGCTTTTTCTCTCTGTCTTACTTCTTCTGATCCTTATCAGTTCCTCCTCCAGTCCATTGCTGTTGTGAGCAGCACTGGCCTTCCCTGGTCAGTCCTGTGCTCCCAGACTCTAGGAAAAGCTTGAACCCCATTGCAAACCTGGTGCTCCTCACAAACCTGTCCCCTTGTCAAAGTGTCCCTGAGAGCACAGCAGAGACTGGTGCCCTCCTTTCAGTCCAGCTAAAGAGTGCTGATGAGAGAAGCCCAGTCCTGCTGCTGCATCTTCAAGCACACAGAGCATTCACGTTAGGGCTGCATTCCCTAGGAAATTGTAACCTCCAGAGATGTCTTTTTGCTGACCTGTGACACTAATTTTCCAGAAAACAGCCATGTTTGGGTGTATTTTTGTGGACACAGTAAAGAAGACCCACCTATCTGTTGTATTTTTTGAGCTCTTGTTCTGAAGCCAGGTGTGGCCTCTTCAGAACTTCTTTCAGTGTTATTTTCAGAAAGCTGCCCTGTCTCTATCTCAAGGCCCACCCTGAGCTGCTCCAAGGAGCTCATTCAGTTGTGCCGTGACAGAGGACAGTGAGCTGAGAGAGAGCAGAGTAGTTTGAGATGAGATCTTAGGGAGAAATGTTTTGCTGTGAGGGTGGGGAGGCCCTGGCCCAGGTTGCCCAGAGAAGTGGTGGCTGCCCCATCCCTGAAGGTGTTCCAGGCCAGGTTGGATGGGGCTTTGAGCCCCTCTGATACAGTGGGAGGTGTCCCTGCCCATGGTGGGGGGTGATGGATGGGCTTTGATGTTCTTTCCAACCCAAACCATTCTATGATGCAAGGCATTGAGAGGTCCAGGACATCACCAGTTGTTCCGTGCCTGCAGCTGTGGGCACACCAACCCTTAACTGCCCCAGGGGTGGCACGTGCCAGCTGTGGGGACACATGGTCATCCAGCCTCCAGGTAAGTAAGGTCCTGCCTGTGAGACAGCACCTGGAGCAGCCCAGGGGCAGTGGGCAGGAGCCTGTGATGGTGATGTGGGGAGGGATCGACTGTGAGGAGGTTCTGCAAATGGGAGTTGAGATGGTGACTTGCTGGAGACAGCTTAATTCAGGAGACTTCAGTCAAAGAGGTTTATGTTTAAGAGCTGTTGAGCTGAAAAGCTTCAAGTTTAAGGAAATATTAAGTTTTGAAGCTTAACAGCTTGTGATTTTTTTTTTTTTAGGGAAAAATGAAACCATGGAGAAATATAAATCCAAGGAGCCAAGCCCTAGGATTTAATGCAGTACAAAGTCTGGGAAGTGGAATTTCCCATTGGTTTGTGTAGGGTTGTCTGCAGAGGTTTGCCTCTTCTTACCTCCCTTCTGAAGCAGCTGCTGTTTGCTTTCAGAGAGGAGCTGCGATGCTCCTAGGTGGTGGGACCAAGGAAAGCCCATGGGCATCCTCCCTGTGGAGAACAAAGCAGGACATCAGAGCAGGGGTGGCCAAGCTGAGGAACGTGAGGAGGGTGTGCACTGGCCAAGGGGCCCTGGGCACTGGAGGTGGGCTGCCAAGATGGCACTAGTCCATATTTCTCTCCTTCAGCCTGAGATGTCCATAACTTTCAGTGCTTGCTTTTTCCTCATTCCTCTGGTGATAAAGCACTGAGATTTAATGAGTGTGCTGGAGCTTTCAGAGGAATCTGAGGTTTCAGTTGCCAAATCCCATTGAAATCCAGGAGTGTTTCAGTGGAGAGAAACCTTTGTGAACCCTGAAACCAGGGTTGCTCAATAAGAAGCTTTGTTAGTTTGTTTTTCTTATGAAGAGTATGGGACCATAAGACATTCATATGGTCTAGAGCTGGAAGAGACTGTGTTCTGGACTCTGTTGCCAAGAAGTCCAGGAAGAGCTGTTGACTGCAGAAGATCTTGGGAGCACCCTTGCTCTCTCTGGAGCTGGGATGGTGTGACTGCAATGCTGGCCTGGCTGGCAGGGGCTTTGGGGATTTCATTGCCACCTCCATCCTCCCAGGGCTCAGTGCTTTGCCCTGCCCCAGCTCCCTCCACTTTCCAGTCCACCATAAACTGTCACAGTTTGTCCCTCCTATTAATGGTACAGAATGAAAGCTACCATGCTTGATATCCTATTGTTTGTATTTCTTATTTTCTTATTTCTTATATTGTTCCATTATTCTGATGTGTTATGTTTGTTTATATTTGATTATGTGCTTTTTCAGTCTTCATTCTCCAAGGCAGGAGTTCCTGGTGGCCAACAGAGGCTTCCCCTGGTCACGGCAGGGAAAACTGCAGTGGAGCTGGGCTGATACATCTGCATGAGCTCTCACTCACTGTTAAGGGACTTCAGATCTTTCCTCACAGCTGTTATCTCCTAAATGCTGAACGATGGATTTGTTGTCTTTGCCCAGGCTCCAGACAGAGACCTTCACCTCTTTCCAAGTGGACTTCCCGACAGCTATTAAATAGCAAATGCTTCTTGCGCAAAGGATGGGGTCGTGCCACACCTGTATCTCTCCACAGTGCCAGTCTCCAGGTCTTTACACTGATACCCTAACCCACCCAGGTCCTGGGGCACTGCAGGGGACTGATGCCTCTGATTCCTGGTGCTGTTCCCACTGGCTGGCATGGCGCGGTGCAGTTCACGCGTTCCAGGTTGGCATCTGATTTGTGGGGCTTATAAAGCACAGCTCAATGGTCACAAGCAAAAAACTCGGTGCACAGCAGCAAAAGCACTGTTCTAGGTTCTTTTTTTAGTGGAGAGAAGGCAACCTCTGTTATGTGTGTTCTGATTTAGTGTTTCAAGTGATTGGTGTGGGGATTCAGCATTTTTGCTTTCGCTGTATTTATGCATTTGCTTGGTGTTTCAGTTTGTTTCTGATGCCTCCGTGCGTTTTGAAAGTCCAGGCAACCAGCAGAGCAATTGCAGACACCCCTTGGGCCTGTGCTGATCTCCCTGGCTCTTCATTGGTCTCAGGGCTCAGTGAAATCTCAGTGTAAATGCTAACGAGGTATGCTTTGGGTTCTATTTGTTCCTTCACTGGTTGGTTTGTGTCTAGGGAGAAACTTCAGTGTGCTAAAGCCTAAATTCCATCTGAAATTAACTAAGTGAGCCTTCCCTATGCCTTTTGACACGCAGTGAAACCTGGGAGCTTCAGGGGCTGAGCACCAGTACCCAGCAGCTGTTTGACAGCCCGTGGTGAAGCAAGGTGCTGGGAACCAACTGCAAAGCACCAAAACTGCTGAACACCAAACCATCACATGCTTTTCCTGTGCTCAAACCACGCTGACGTGGAAGTATTGAGCTGCTGCCTTCTGCTGCTACCAGGACAGTGCTGGGAAAGCATTGCAGGCTGCATTAGCAGTGTTAGAGTGCAGAGGACTACAGGAAACAAAGCTGTGCACCAATGCTGCTCCCAGCTGCACCTTTCCCATGCAGCCAATCGCAGGGCTCTGTGTCTCAGGGGATGCATTTTCATTTAGAAACTACAGCTGTGCTTGTTAACCTTTTGCATGGCCTTTTGCTCTCTTCTCCAATATGTGAGCATCAGCAGGACTGTTGGCCAGGCTGCCACCTACCACACTGATGATTTGCAAATTGCTTGCAGAAGTTTCATGCATGTTATATGTATGTATGTATGTATACATACCTGGCTGTGTGCTTTGTGCTTCCAGAGCTGCATATCAGGCCTTCAGCCTGGCCCTTTGTGGCTGACTGAATCAGAGTCCTGATTGTTTGCTCTTCACTGTTCCTCCCGCAAGGTTATGGCTGAGTGTCACAGTGCTAAGGCTTAAGTCTTGTCCTCCTGAATATCAGTTCAGGGTTGTGGTGAGGTGCCTCTTCTATCTGTAACTGCAAAGCATCCCCTCCCTGCCTGTCAGATCTATAGAGCAGAAGTGCTTCTAAAACTCCTTCTTACCTTGGGATGAAGTTGCCTTTTTGTGTACCAATTGGATAAAGACAGATTACGCGTGACAGCCCTTCTAGAAGTTGTCTTTCCTTTTACTGAGGGTTTCAAATGTAGAAATCCTCTTTAACCTGGTTTTCAGTAGGAGCCACTTACTGAAATGACCCAAGGCCAGAGATATAGAAGATGATGGGAGCAAAGAGGGCACTGGGCTCACTCACCCAGTGGCAGGGCTGAGATGCAGAGCTGAACTTGGGCTTTGTAAAATGTCAGCCTGGGCTTTGTACTTTTCATGTAAATCTCAGCTGTAAAGGAGGAAGGGCCCTGGAGTGCCAAGTGCAGCGGGGCCAGATCCTGTGCCAGCCTTTGCTGCTGGCTTCTCCTTCACATTCCAAAGGGGCTTTCATTGGGTGGGAAGGTTTCCCACTCATGCGTGCTGCTAAGTCCTCGGCCCCATTGAATGGGTTTCTTGCCATGTGAAATGCCTGCTCCATGGGTGTTGTGGACCACTGGAGCAGGGCAAGGGAAACTCATTTCACCAGGGGCACCTTCACAGCCCTGCAAGCGAAAGGTCACACTGCTCAGACTTTGATTTGAGCTGATGAAGAGCAGTCACTAATCCAATAAGGATGCAGTCCTAATTCAGGCATTTGCATATATGAGGGAAAGGCAGTAACCCTGGGAGATGCCAGGGAGCATTCTGCAGTGCAGAGACCCTACTTGGCCTGTCCCTTGCTTCATGAAATGTTGTGAACATCAGGCTCTCAGGAACATACTGCACATGGCTTTGCACTCTGAGCGTGCCATATGAAGAACAAACAGCTTAAAATAAGGCATTCATTTTCCAGTGGTCGTTGACTGTGCTGGCTGGTTTGTGTTGGGAATCACATCCAACAGCAGCTTTCAGCAGTGAAGCGATAGGCTTGGGTGTGGAGCTCTACACGTAGACACACACATGTATTTATAGAAACATGCAGCTAAGTGGTGTTTCTGTATTTCCACAGATACCTGTGAGTTGCCTCATCTATTTTCAGTGCTGAACTGTGTTCTTCAGGGATGGTAGCCTGAGGTAGAATCATAGAATGTCCTGAGCTGGAAGGGACCCATGTGGATCATCGAGTCCAGCTCCTGTCCCTGCACAGGACAACCCCAACATTCACACTGAGTGGTTGAGGTTGTGGTCCAAATGCTTCTAGAATATTGTCGGGCTGTGACTGCTTCCCTGGGGAGCTGTTCCAGTGCTCCCCCACCCTCTAGGGGAACTGGGTAAAGAACCTCTTCCTAATGTCCAAACTAACTCTCCCTTGCACGTCTTCCTGCCACTCCCTCGAGTCCTATCACTGGTCACCAGTGAGAAGAGATCAGCCCTGCTCCTCCTCCTCCTTCCCTTGTGAGAAGGCAGTAAACAGCTGTGAGGTTCCCTTTCAGTCTCCTCCAGGCTGAACAGACCAAGTGACTTCAGTCTCTCCTCATATAATTTCCCCTCTGGAGCCTTAACCAGCTTTGTGATCTCCTCTGGACACTCTCCAGTAGTTTGATGTCCTTTTTATCCTGTGGTGTCCAAAGCTGGACATGATATTGAGGTGGGGCCTCACCAGTGCAGAGCAGGACAATCCCCTCCCTCCTCTGGCTGGTGATGCCGTGTTGGATGCACCCCAGGACACGGTTGCCCTCTTGGCTGTCAGGGAACACTGTTGCCTCAGGTTCAACTTGCCATTGACCACAACCTCCAGGTCCCTTTCCTCAGGGCTGCTCTCCAGCCTCTCGCTTCCCAGTCTGTCCATGTATCCAGGGCTGCTGTGTCCCAGGTGCAGAACCCAGCACTTGCCCTTGTTAAACATCATGTGGTTGGGGATTGCTCAGCTCTCTAATTGGTCCTGATTCCTCTGCAGGGCCTCTCTGCCCTCAAGAGTGCCAAGAGCTCCCCCCATTTTCACGTCATGGGCAAACTTGGTTAGTAAACCCTCAACTGCTGCATCCAGGTCGTTTATGAAGATATTAAAGAACGCTGGCTCCAAGCAGATCCCTGTGGAACCCTGCCAGTGGCTGCTCACCAGCCCAAGGGAACCCTGTTCACTGCAACCCTTTGAGCCCAACCCCTCAGCCTCTTGTTCACCCACTGCATCACGTGTTTCTCCAGCTGGATGCTGGACATTTTGTTTAGGAGGATGCTATGACAGACAGTATCAAAGGCCTTGCTGAAGTCCAGAAAGATCACATCAACTGGTTTTACTTGGTTGACCTGGTGGGTAACCCTGTCATAAAAGGAAATTAAGTTTGTCAGGTAAGACCTTCCCTTTATAAAGCTGTGCTGGCTCTCCAGGTAACTATGGGGATTTTAAAGATTAAAAGGTTTTGTCAGACTGCCAAGGCACCAAACATAGATTTAGTTTAAATAAAGAACTTGTGTGATTGCGAATGATGCGTTATGATAATTGAAAAAAAGAAAAATTCAATATCCTCCCTTTTAAACATCCCCCAGGTGTTGTCCTGGCAGTGTTCACTCTTTGAGATGTCCAGGTGCTTTTGCTCCTACGTGGATCCATTCCCTTGCCAGCCAAAGCCCAGTCAGGATGCAGAGGTAGGAGGCAGCCGGCACACAGCACGTTGGCACAGCCCAGGCCACCAATGCCTGTGATGATTTTCCATGTGTAGCTCGCATCTCAGCTGTAGTTTCTGTGATTTTCCCTGCTGTTGGAGGAACTGAAATTACAGGCATTATCAGCAGCTTCACAAATTACTTTTCTAGCTGTGCCATTTCCACCTGGGTGCAACAATGCCATCAGTCGCTGTGTAAGGAGCCTTTTCTCAGAGGTGGGTGATGGAGCTGCTGGGATTCAAAATCTCGAAGTGGTGGGATGGGTGCTCGTGGCTGCTGTAGGGACTTCCATCCCTTTCCCAGTGCATCACCAATGGCATTTCTACATCCAGCTGGTCTTGTGAAAGCTCACAGTAGGGAAGCACAAACTTCCCTTCCACACTCTTTGCATCACTGGGGTGTACAGGTGCAAAACATTGTCCTACTTAAAGACCCTGAGGTCCTCGAGGTGGGCTCCTGTGTTGGTCACTTAAAGCAGTTGATTCACACGAGATTCTGCTCTTGTGGGAAAGGGGGCAGGTCCTCTGGGGGATACTTTGGATTTGGAAATCTCACCAAGAAATCCTGACTTCCGTATTGCGGTTGCTGAGTGTTTTATGTTCTTGTGGAAGGAAGAAAACGGAATGCTTTCAAGTGGCACAAAGTACCACCTTTGAAAGGTGGTATGAAAGGTTGAGCTTTGAGGCTTGGCAGGATGAACCTAATGGTAACAGTGCAACATCTGTCTTGGCACAGCAAGGATGGGGACCAAGCTTCAATTACCTGTTTTCTACACGGATCCTGCTTCCTCAAGGATAGCTCTGGGGTTGGGCAGAGACAACGGTGACATGGGCTTTTGGTGGAGAAGGAGAAATCTGGTTTCAGCTGAGGATGACACCCTTGGTCTGGGGTGGTCTGCCGTGCATTGGCCATCTGTGGGAGGCTCGGTGGCCTTTTCAGGAGCCTTGCTGCGTGGGGAGGCCATGCAGGCTTCCCACAGCCAACCTCTACCACCTTCCCCCTCGGCAGGTGATTTACAGCAAACTGATTTTACAGTCTTGCATTTGTGCCTAAAGAAGTGTTAAAGGGGAAAAAATATCCTGAGGAGAGCTGAAGAAACCCACCAGGGCTGTTTCTGAAACAGTTTGGATTAATTTTCTGATTGTTCTGAGTTTCGGCGGTCAGGAAGGTGCAGAAGGAGCAATCGAAGCTCCTGCTCGCAGATGACTCTGAGGGGCTGCGAGTGTTAAGGAGGAATTGCTGCCTTCTGGCTTTGCAGAACGGCCGTGTGCTTCTTGTGGCAGATCCTGGCCCTCGTGGGGAGATGGGTTGATGGACCTGGAAACACTGGGCTTGACCACCACACCATGGGGTCCCTTCACTGTGGGTGATGAGCAGCACCCAATAGTATGAGGTGATGTAAGCTGGGTTCCTTCCCACCCAAATTGCTTTGAGGAAAAAATATGTTAAAGATGATTTGGAATGTATTGAGCGTTTTCACATCTGAATTAAATCCTGTGAAGTCTTCAAATTCTATTTATATCGTTTCTACTCAGGCATCTTGGTGAGCTCAACTTTCAGGGCCTGGGAAAGGATCTGTGATGGTCTTGGCCATCCTTGGAAACAGCATTCAGCTGCGGGAAGGTGCTATGGGACCACTGTGATGGGGATGCGTGGTGTGATGATGCTGGTGGCATCACTAATTGACTACAGTTTGGGTTTGGTTTTGACTTACGGATCCGGAAGACAAGAAGTGTCAAGTCCATCACACAGTGTGTGATGACCAGAAGTGTGAAGTCCATATCACATTATGTATATTAGTGCTGAAGGCTTTATACCAACTTGGTCATCATTTTCAAACTTCTTGATGTTGCCTGTGCCTCTTGAGCCTAAAACCATGGGCTGAAAACCACTGTGATTTGGTGTCTGAGTGGTCCCCAGGGATGACCTCCAAGGATTAAAGATGTTGCTTGATTCGTGGGTAAGAACACAGAGAAAAGTGAGAGCTTTGGTCCCACAGACGTGGGAGCAGCAGGGCCCAACACGCTGTGCCGATGCGTGCTGTTATTCAAGTGGAGAACTTGGAAAGCTCTGAGTTCTGAGCTATGGTTGTGTTCTCACTTAGTAAGGTGTTAACTGACGCGAGGCTCTCTATGGAGAGTTGGGCTGTGCGTGGAGGTTAACAGTTCCTGGCATTTTGTCTGCTATAAACAAGCTTTCAGGGATGGGGAAAGCACACTGTTCAGTGTGTGAATTTAGTTCTTTCCCTGAGGAAAAGGACTCAAGGAGCAGGATGCAGGCTGGGAGTGGGATGAGGGGCAGGGGTGCGATGTGTGGAGGTCAACAGTTCCTGGCATTTTGTCTGCTGTAAACAAGCTCTTGGAGACGGGGAAAGTGTTACCGCACGCTCTCAGCGTATGAATTTTGTTCTTAATGTGGGAAAAGGGACCCGAGGAGTGGGATGCAGGCCGGGTGCAGGATGCGAATGCAGTGCATTGAGGTTGACAGTTCCTAGTGTTTTGTCTGCTAAAAAAGAGCTTTCAGAGATGGGGAAACTGTTACTGCATGTTCTCAGTGTGTGAATTTTGTTCTTTCCCTGGGAAAAGGGACCGGAGGAGTGGGATGTGGGCTGGAGAGTGGTGTGTGGAGGTTAAGAGTTCCTGGCATTTTGTGTGCTATAAATGAGGTTTTGGGGATGGGGAAAGCATTACTGCACACTCTCCGTGTGTGAATTTCACTCTTTACCTAGGAAAAGGAGTCCGAGGAGTGGGATGCAGGCCTGAAGTGGGATGCAAGTGCAGTGCATGGAGGTTAACAGCTCCTGGTGTTTTGTCCACTGTAAATGAGATTTTAGGGATGGGGAAAGAGCACATTCTCAGCATGTGAATTCTGTTCTTTCCCTGGGAAAAGGGACCCGAGGAACGGGATGCGGGCTGGAAGGGGGATGTGGGGTGCAGGAATGGTGCATGGAGGCTAACTGTTCCTGACATTTTATCTGCTATAAACGGGCTTTCAGAGACAGGAAAGCATTACTGCACACTCTCAGCATGCAAATTTAGTTCTTTCTCTGGGAAAAGGGGACCTGATGAGTGGGATGTGGGTGCAGTGCATGGTGGTTAACAGGTCCTGTCATTTTGTCTGCTATAAATGAAATTTCAGGAATTGGGAAAGCGTTACCGCCCACTCTCACCGTATAAATTTTGTTCTTAACCTGGGAAAAGGGACCTGAGGAACGGGATGCGGGCTGGGAGTGGGATGCAAGTGCAGTGCGTGGAGATTAACAGTTCCTGGCATTTTGTCTGCTATAACTGAGGTTTCAGGGATGGGGACAGCGTTACTGCACACTCTCAGTGTGTGAACTTTGTTCTTTCCCTGGGAAAAAGGACCGGAGGAGCGGGATGCGGGCTGGGAGCTGGAAGCAGGACGAGGTGTGTTGTGTGTAGATTTACAGGTCCTGGCATTTTGTGCGCTATAAACGAGGTTTCAGGGATGGAGAAAGTGTTACCGCACTCTCTCAGTGTGGGAATTTTTCTTTCCCTGGGCGAAGAGTCCTGCGGAGCGGGATGCGGGCCCGGAGTGGGATGCGGGATGCAGGACGCGGTGCAGTGCGGCAGCGCGGCCGCGAGGGGGCAGCCGAGGCGTGCGGGAGAGGGGGCAGCGCTGCAGCCAGAGCCCCGCAACGCGCCGGGGGCGCGGGCCGGGACCCACCCCATGGGCCCGGGCGGGAGCGGGGCGGCCGGGGCGCGGTGTCCCGGCCCTGGGGGGTTCCGCGCCGGGGCTGCCGGAGTCCCGCTGCCGCCCGTCCGGGGCTGCGCGGGCGCGCTGCTGCCGGCGCGGAGGTAAGAGCGCCGCGGGGCGCGCAGCGGCACCCAGGATGCCGGGGGCTCTCCCCGCCGGCGGCCCCGCTCCCGACGCCTTCCTTTTGTAAAAAAAAAATTTAATCTTTATTTAAAAAAAAAAAGCCTTTCCCTGCCCTCCCGGCCGCTCCGCGCGGGCGGTGCCCGTTCCCGCAGGGGATGCCCGCTCCGCGCAAGCATTGCCCGATCCGCGCAGGAGGTGCTTGCTCCGCGCAAGTATTTTCCCTTCTGCGCAGGCTTTGCCCCATCCGCGCAGAAGATGCCCGATCCGCGCAGGCAGTACCAGCCCAGAGGTGCCCGTTCCGCGCAGGCGGCGTCGGATCCGCGCAAGCATTTACCGCTCCGCGCAGGCGGTGCCCGCTCCGCGGTGCCGCCCTGCCCAGTCTCCGCCTCCTCCCCGCGCCCCGCGATGCCGGCGGCGCGGAGCTGCGCGGGCGCTGCGCGGGTTCCTCCTGGCAGGGCTGCGCCGGGGGTGGGGGGGGCGGGGGGGCCCCCGCTGCCGGTCGGAAGTTCCTGACAATAAGCACCTTCATCCCCCCCAAAGGCGGAGAGAGAGGGAGAGGGCGAGGAGGAGGAGGAGAGACAGGGGGAGAGGAGAAGCTGATGCCTAAGCGAGTCACTCGGAGGAGGCAAGGCGGGCGGTACCACAACTTCCCGGCGGCGCGGAGCGGCGCGGAACGGCGCGGAGAGGAGCGCAGAGGAGCGGGGCTCGCCGGCAGCAGCGCTCCCATGTCAGGGCGGCGGCGGGCGACTGCACTCCGCTAGCCCCGAGCCACCCGCCTCCCCTTCTCCTCGCCCAGCGATGTATTCACTGCTCTCCGCCTGCACTTGCCTGTAAGGATTATGGCAGATTTTACAATATTTTTTTACTATTTTTTTATTTTTTACTATTTTTTTACTGTTTATTTTTTTACTTTTTTATTTTTACTAATTTTTATTAATTCTATTTTTATTACTTCTTTTTTATTATTTCTATTTTATATTATTTCTATTTTTATTATATCTTTATTATTTATTCTTATTATTTCTATTTTTATTATTTCTATTTTATATTATTTTTATTTTTCTTATTATTCCTATTTATTATTGTTATGATTTTTTTAACTCATTTTGGAGGCTCTGGTTGCCTTTTCCTTGCAATCAGGTGGGAAGCGGGACCCTGAGCCTTTCTGATAAGCAGAGCATCTCTCTGCGCCCTTTAAAAAAAATTGCAAACAAAAAAAACAAAGCAAAGCAAAAAAAAAAATCAACTTTAACCATTTTACCGCATCATTTGATCTTTTGTTGCTTTTTTTTTTTTCTCCTCTCCAGATGTTTACATTTCCTGCTGCTGTGCTTTCAGGTACAGGTACGTGTCCTTTCTGTCCTCTTTCGCTCTTGGTTGTAAAATAGAAACAAAGGCGGCGCGCTGACCTTGGAGTGCCAGCCAGTTTTGGCGAGGGCTTTCACTTTTTTTTCCCCTCTAGTTTTTTATAGCCGTATTAAAGCGATCCCCGCGCCAGATGCTGGAGTGTCACTGGCCTTGGAAAAGGGGCTGCCCCTCTCGCTAAGCTCCTTTTCCATGCCCGCTGGTGCCGAGGCTCGGCCGCCCGCTGCGGGCTGGGGTACCGGTAGCCCTGCTGGAGCGGGATCCTCTGGAGTGCATTAGCCTGGCTAATGATGTGAGAGGGAGTGCTGGACTCTCCTGCTTGCACAATGTTGATTGATGCACTTGCCTTGGAAGAGCAAGCGCTCTCCTGCTCGCTTTCCTTTTTTTTTCCCCTTCTTTTTTTATTCCCCTCCTAGGGAACTTACTCCTAAAAACTGATACTTTGAAAAACATGAGTTTCGCTCGCCAGGAGAAGGAGGCTGTGCGCTCCCTCCCCATTATTCAGTAGAGAGCCGTCCAAGTCAGATCCTGCCTTTGATCCTGCCTCGGCAGGAATGAAGCCGTTGGAGGAACACCCCGAGCGGCGAGGCTCTACAGCCCAGGCGCCCGCAGGGTGGGGATGGCCGCTGTGGGTGCTGGGGTGCCCACTGCCCCCTGGCAGCTTTGGGGCCGCGCATCTCCCTCGGGTGTGGATCTTAGCTGGGCATCCTGGAGCAGACCCACCTGCGGGGCTGGGCAGAGCAGGTGCCGCTGCCGTGGTGGCTCCAACCCTCCATCCCATTGGGACTGGGGGATGCTCCTACCGCCCCATGGCCCCGCGTGGTGCTTTGGCTGGGATTGCACCTGCTTATCCTCTCGTAGGCGATGGATGGTCCAGAATGAGCACAGCCACAGCCTTGGAGAGACCTCCATCCCTCTGGCCAAGCTAAACCCCAAACCATCCCCTTTCCCTGCTCCCCCACTGTCTAAAAATTTCCCAGTCATGGGTTTTTTTCTCATCCCCTCGGAAAGCTGCATCTTGAACCTAACACCAGCAGAGCCTCCTGCTCCTCAGGAGAGGCTCCACAGCTGTAAATTACCCTGCGGTTGGAAGGTGTTTGCTGTACTTCTCCGGTGCGTTTCTTTTTTCCAAGCCCGAGGAATACCAGGCTGCGCAGGGCTCGCAGTGACGGCACCCTTTGCAGCGGGGAGACATTTTTTTGTGCTTGTGCGGTAACGAAAGTTAATCAGCCCCTCCAGCCCCCTCTGTCTCCCCCTCCCTTTGGTGCTTTTAGTGAATCAGAAAAAGTTTGGCTGCCTGCCTGGAAAGCACTTGCTAAAATCTGATCTCTTACTTCAGCAGCCTTAAAACTTGGGAAGTTATTGGCATTTATACAGTTGGAGCTTGCAGGCTTCCAAAGCAATAAAATAATAAAAAAAAAGCAAAAAAACTGCGCTGTGGTGCTATTAGAACCATACTTTGCTCCATTTCGTGCTGATTTTGCAGCGTTTTGCGGGATTTAAGGCAAGGATTCGCTGTGGCCGGGCGCTGCGAGCTGTCCCGGGCTGTGGCTGGAGGGGTGGTGGATCTCGCTGGGTGTTACACCGAGAGGCGAGCTCTCGCGGCGATTAGCGTTGGGAGCCAAAACATTAGATTAGTCATACTCAAGGGCCTTCGAGTGAGTGTTTACAGTATTAATGGTAGATGAAAAGATGTGAATGCTGTAAGTTTTTATTGCCCATTTTGTTACACTTTCTTTCTGGATTTATTCACGGGATTACATGTTTTGAGCCTGAATGGGAGCGAGGGATTATAGGATTTCTTTTATAATGATCAGTTTGGGTAGGAGTTAGCCTTTGGTGAACTGGAGTAAATTAATGCATCGCTTAGGTTTAATATTTATTTAGACTAAAGGAAGTTGTTTAGTTTTGCTTAAAGGGCTCTGTGTTGTATTGGGGAGATTTAAGAGCGCCTGAAATGGATTATATTCTAAGGCCACCTTTCGCCGTCCCGTGCAAGCCATGATCAGCAGGTCGTCCCATGTGTTTGTCTTAGAATTACACTCCTCTGCTGCCAATTGTTACCCCGTGGCTTTGCATGTAAAGGTAAAAATCCCTCCAGCATGCTCTGGGGCAGGAGCTATTTTAGGACAGAATAGTGTGTCTTATGTTAGTAACTCGTGTGCAAAGACTGGGACGTGTTGATGCGCAAGCTGCCTGTAGTTAAGTGCTGTGGTAGCCCAGCTGCCGGCTAAAAGCTTTCTTGTAGATCCTGAGCCCACTCTGCAGCCACTTGTAGGTGATCCCATTGTACGTAGCATCACCCATGGGCAAGCTGTGGCAGCACTGGAGAGGCCTTCCCCAGCTTGGGCCCTGGGGAGGTTGGAGGGATGGGAGTTTTCAGGAATGGGATTCGCTCCTGGACAAGTCGGACTTCTCCAGTGTTTTGCATTAGAGTGCCATTCCCACCAAGGGACTTGGGAATAGCGTGTGGTGGGGTAGAGGGGAGCACTGCTGCAGTGCAAGCGATGGGTGCTGGCGACTCCGCGCCGGCACAGCCCTGAGGGCAGCCCTGTCTGTACCTCACAGGGCTGCGAGGAGGACACCTGGTTCTCCAGTCCCTTCCTCCATGGCAGCGATGTCCCCATCTTGTTTTCTTCTCTTGCATCTTGTGATGTTTCTCTGCTGCTTGGGTTTACTGCAGTCCCAAAGGCAGCAGGGACACTGGATATCCCTGGGGATGCTGGAGAGATTAATTTATTTATGCGGGTTGTTCTTAGGATGCCCTTTCACCGCTGGTTACTAAACTGTCTCTCTCTTGCCTATCTTTAGTGTTCTTCAGTTTAATTCTCCTGCTGCCTTTTTACACTTCCAGGAGCAATTTGTCCTCTGTGTACTCTTTCCCTCCTTATGTCCCAGATTGGTTTCTGGTTTGGCTTCAGAGTCAGTCCCTGTTCTTCAGGTGGGTGAGAAACCCCCGGAGCACCTTGCGTGGATGGAGGGGATCTCCCATTCCATGTCAGCTGTGGCAGCCCTGTTGGCCCTTGGTACGTCAGGGTTGGGGACATTGGACCTCAAGAGCTCAGAGGTTCCCCTTCACCAGGACAGGTGGAGGCTTTGCTGTAAGCTGAGCAGCAGGATATGAGGTTTTGGGTACTGCCCTGGTTTATGAGAGCTTCCAGCTCTTCTGCCCCTGAGCCACCTCCAGCACGTGGTCAGATGGAGTAAGGGGTGATGCCAGCGTGGGCTGCCCCGGCTGTGCCGTAGAGGCTGGTGCTGCCTCAGTCTCTTCCCTGCCCTGATAAGCCTCGGCATGTTCTTCTACATGAAATGCATCTGTCTTAGATTAGGAAGAGGTCCCCAATAGGGCCAAATCCTTTGCTTTTATGGCTCTTTTAGGTTAAGATCCAGCTTTGGAATCTGATCCAGAAGCAAACAGGAGGTCAGAGGAGCTCACAAGGCAGCACCGGGCTATTTTCACATCTGCTGGTGTTGTGTAAGAGGAAGGCTGCCGCTCGCCATGCCAATAGCAACTTATGTTTCTCCTAAGCTCCTGTGCAGCGACAGACAGTTATTGTTTGGGGCTTTGTAAAGTGAGACACAGAGAAGTGTTGCTTCCACACGTTCAGTGAGCCAGATCCTGCGGTCTGGCGAAGCTGCGCACAGCACATGTCGGAGGCGTGAGCCTGCTGAGCGGTTCCCTCTCCCTGTCTGCTCCTCTGCAGCCGTCTTCCCCGCGGGCAGCTGGACACGAGTGCCACTGGACAGTGCCAGGGACATTGCTCTGGGCATCGTCCTTATCGCAGCCCTCCTGGCTTGCCTTACCACAGGGCTCCTGGACGCCCATTCTGTGGGCATGAAGTGGTGCTGGTGCCGAGGGTCCCTGCTCACCCTGCTTTCACCCTCCTGATGGCAGCGCCGGTGGCTGGCATTGAAACCAGGGTGCTGGACCACACAGGGTTATTCTTGTGCCTACCCTCCCTATGGATGGGCACCTGCTTGCCTTTGCCCTGCTTAGATGGCGTGAGCTTGAGATGGTTGCCAAGGCCATGTGTGCTGCCAGGGTTGGAGGCTCTGGCACTGGGGCATTGCTGCATCACTCTTGAAGCCCACGCTGTGGGACAGAGTAAGTGCTGCTTCGATGTGATGTGCTGCTCTGCTCCCCATGGCAATGCCCTGTGTGCTGAGACTCGACAGAGCCCTGCAGCTCCCAGGCTGGGAGATCCTGTGCTTGCCATCTCTGCTCAGCCTGGATTGGAACCACCGAGTCCTTGGCAGGGCATCCCCGTAACAGCACCTACCTCCTGCTCTACAAGAGTCTCTGAATCCCCTCAAATGAAGGCAGCACTTGTCCATGAAAACATTGGAGGTCAGGTCTGCTTTCCAGCCACGCTGCAATACCCGCCTGAGCTCACCCACCCTGCTCTTGTGGTTGTAAAATTGATGGTACGAAGGACAAGATACAGCAAAGGTGGTCTGGGAAAGACTGGGAAGCTTTCTGTTGATTTTTCTGATCACAACCAACTCTTAACTATCAGGCAGTGAGAAGACAAGAGAAACTGCATAAGCAAACCCTGATTTAATTAGAGAAGGAGGAGCAGAGTAATGTTGATGAAATGGATGACCCTGTCACAGGGTGGGAATGATGAGGTGCCCCATGGCTCTGGGTCTGTGCTGCTGCTGAACTTGTCTGCCAGTCTGTGACCCGCAGAGGCTTCTATTGGTTGTTGGTTGTGTATTAAATTGTTTGTTCCTGTTGAAGCCCCGCTTGCTCTCCAGGAGATGACGATGCTGCTTGCCACAAGGGATTTTTATCCCCCCCCCCCACTGACTCTTCGTGCTGGTCTATGATGTGTTGTGCCCTGAAGCTGCCCCTCATGCCCTGCTTCTGCCTCCCCATCTTTTCAAAACTGAGTTGTGGAGGAAGAGGAGATGGGTTGGAGGAGTTGGGCTGGAGCGGGGAAGCCCTGCTGAGCAGCAGTGACCTGGCGCTTGTTGTGGTGGATACTCTGGTTCTCCCGTGGGACAGGTGAGACTGAGGTTAACATGGGATGAGTGGATGTGAGTGTTGCTCCTACACAGATGGGGGGACACAGCCTGTGCCCCCCACGGTGGCTGCTGGCTGACTTTGCTTCCCATGATCCCCAGCCCTTCAGTGTGCTGGGACGGATTCTCTCCCATAAGACCCCTCAAACACATGTTGAGCAGGAAGATTTACAAGGACAAAGCAGGTTCCCAGATTCCCATCCCAGAAACAAATATGAACTCCTTCAGCATCTGGGGACTTGGCATTGTCTGGGTGTGTTGTGGCAATGGGCACCAAACCAGTGCTGCTACTTGGAGGCTTCCATCTGCACACCTGCATGTACTGTTGTTTGCTTTTCAAAGCTCTAGAGATGTGCAGGATGCTTCAGAGGAGCAGAGAAGGACTCAGGTGTTGTTGAGGAGAGCACGTAGAAGGGTGTAGTAGGTGTGGGATTCAGATTTCTCTTGTTTTAGATAGCTGGACCCATTGTGGTTGTTACATTTTAGTTGATTTTGCTTTCTTTATTGCACTTGGAACATCCAGGACTGGACAGAGCAGTGGGTTTGGAGCAGTGCTGGTCTTCTCAGGAGGGATGCTTGCTCTAACCCTGCTTGTATTGTGTTTGTAGAGCAGCTTGGCCATTGCATATCAAGGCAGGAAAGAAAAGAGCTCAACAGGCTGAGGGTGATGCTTCCCACGCCCAGTGGGTGCATTTGGGATGTGGTGGGGCCGCCAGTGGTAGGTCCTTTGGTGAGGAGGAGATGGGGGTGAGGGCTTCTGCTGAGGGTGACTGCTCAGGTAGGATGAACAGCGTTGGAGGGACTCAGGTGGCCACTCTGAATATTTGATTTTGCTGTAAGCTGATAGCGCCGAGCTGGTCAGCTGGGCGAGTGGATATCTCCCTCCACTGCGGGAGTCTGAGCTCAAGAGAAAGACTCCCCTGGGGCTGAAAATCATTTAGTTGGATCTATAAAGCTACTTCCCGGATCCTTGGGAATATTTTTATGGGTCTCTTCCTTTCCTTTGGAGCTGGAAAAATCCCTATCACACTCTTTCATCTCCTCCCTTGCTGAGCAATAGCTGCTTTTGCTTTGATTTTCCCCAGATACAGACACTTTAGATATCAGTTGTGGTAAAAGCAGGTGAAAAATATGTTTAGGCAAGAGTATGATTCAAAAAGGAGCGGCTGCTGGTGGTGGCTGGGCAGAAGTATGTGAGGATGGATACCTGCTGCTGGGACATTTTCTTGAGGTCTCTGTGAACTGCTGTGGTCCTGGGTATACTGGCATTGGTCATGCTATGCGTGCTGGGAGGATGGAATCTTTGGGCACAGGGAGGCACCTAAATGTCCTCTTGTGAGCCCAGAGCACAGCCCTGACAGGGCTGGCAGGCAGGAGCCCTCCAAAGTGCCTCAGAGCGAGATACTCAGCTGCAAAGTGTGACCTTCCCACGTTCTGCTGCTGAGACCGGGGGCTTCCATGTGGGAATCTGCAGTCCCAGCAGGCCCAAACCTTATTTTTTTTCTTTCCTTCCCTTGTTTTTTGTGTTTGGATCACCCACTGTGCCATAACAGCAGGTACAGCCAGAAATTATGCAGAGCTGTGCGTTAAGCTGCCTACCTGGAATGTCGCTTCTGTGTCCCGCTACCTCTCCAGATGTCCATGGAGGATTAGGCATCCAGCGAAGCAGCTGGAGGGAAAGTAAGAAAAAAAGAAAAACAAAATAGAAAAGGCTGTCTGGCTCTGCCAAAGTATTTTCCTATTGGCATTCAGCAGCCTCGCCATAGCATGACGAGAAAGAAAGGGGAACAGAGAGAGGAAGGAGGAGGCTTAGCCTGTCATGGTCTGCGTGTTTCCCTTTGTGCGCGCTCCTCGCCGTGCCGGGGGCTGCGGTGGGTGGGAGCCGATGTGCCAATCTTCCCCTCTTAGCCAGGGGCAGGCTGTGGGGCTCGTGCCCTCAGTGCTGGGCTCACCAGTGTGCTTTGAGGCAGGGCTGGCAGCTCCCTGGCAGCTCTTCGACACCTCCCTGCCTGATTTGCCCTCACACACAGCTGGATTTCACACTAAGTCACAGGGCAGTGTTTTGCATGTAGTGACGGCACATCCTCCCCTCACACAGCACCGTGCCCTTTGCCAGACTGCACTTGCACCCTGCTCCCTGCTTGCATTTGCTCTCCCATGAGAATATCTGCCTTATTCTGCTGTGGGCAGTGGAAAAGGGGTCGTGCTACGGGGAAATCTGAAATGCCTTGGACGTATTGACCTTAGGATGCAATAACAACATCTCACAGCATCCTGCTGTGTACAACTCCTGTCTCAGTGTGTTGCTGCTTCTGTTCATGGCTGTAGCTGAGTGTGTGCCCGTTGAGCCTTCTGCTGATGCTGCCTGAGGTGAACTTTGCTTTGGAGGCAAGTTGGGAGGAAAAGGGGAAGATCTTGTTAAAGATGTCCCTGTTCCTGCACAGGGTTGGACTAGAGAAACTGTAAAGGTCCCTTCCAACCCAAAGCATTGTATGATTCTGTGATCTGAGACTGTGGTGTTGGGTAATCACAGTCCCTGCTTTGAGGGGCAGTTGAAATGGGATAAAAAGCAGGCTGTGGGGAACAGTCTGGCAGGTCCTGCTCACTGCTGTGGTTGGTAATGATGGAGAGGAGGCAGAACCCAGCCCTTGGGCTTGTCCTGTGCTGAGGTAGAAAGCGAGGCAGTGCTTTCCTGGGTTCACTGGGGCAGACTAGGGGTACTTGGCCTTGCCCTGGACAGAGACAGAGCCCCAGGTGTTGGCCAGACAGAGGGGCCGGATCCTGCAAACACCGGGGAGACGGCGCTGCGGGGAAGCAGAGTGGTGAGGGGCCGCGTGTGCCCTGAGATTCCTCTGTTAACATTTTATAATCCCAATCACGTTGAGACTGATGAATGCTAAACCTTGGTGAAAGTCCCATATTGCATGGATACAAATACCAGAATGCAGCAATTTAATTAATAACGGATTGCTCTTCCTACGAGGTATTTCCAGCACTCCTTATTCCTTCCAGTTCCCTTTTCTCCTGCTGCATATTTGAAATCTCTTTCTTTCCTGCTAAAATACTATCTTTGGCATCATTTTTAAGGACAGCTTGTTAAAAAACTGTTGTATCTTTTGGAATATCCCGAGCTACTCTTCCGCAGAAATACAGCATTAACAGAAAATGTAGGGAGCAGCAGGGGTGGGCCTGGTGAATAACTGTGCATGCTGGGTGACCGTGGGCATGGCTGGTGGAACATGAAGCCCTGGGAATATAAATGAGAAAATAGGATGAAGGACAATATTGATAGAAGGGCATTTTCCTGCTTCTCTGTTGCTTTTAATTCGTCTGGAGGGAGGGATGGTCTGGAAAGCTGCGATCGCACAGGTTCCCTCACCCACAGGCAGGACTGGGGTCATCTCATTGCCTGCAAACCCTGGGCAATCTGCTAACCGTGCTGCTCCTTGGGCTTCTCCTGTAGAATGGTTGGATATGAATCTAAACAGATACTAATATTTATTTTCCCAAAACCGTAGGCAGAATTTGACTTCGTTCTACGAATGTGCAAACTCACAGCTCGTGGGATTTACAACCATAAAATGAAAGCTGATGTTGACTTCCTTAAGCTGCCAGGTCTTAAGGTTGCAATCCTGTACGAGCAGCATTGGTCCCTCAGTGGGAGGCTGTACTGTAAGATTGCATGCACAGTGCAGTATTGATTATCTGTAAAATAAATTATGATGTATGTAGTGCAGGTTTCTGACCCCGTGGTCGCGACCTTGCAGTGATTGGGGAGACTTCCGACCAGCTGAGATCAGAATAGCAAACAGCCCCCCAGCAATCAATAGAAAAACCAGCAGGTCTAATTGTCGGGGCCTTTTATAGGAATAATGTTGGATGCTGAGTACGCACGGAATTTTCATCCTGGGGAACAGGCAGTTCTTGTAGAAACTTTGCCTAAAATTAGATGTGAAACTCCGTGTTGGGTTTTCTGCTGTGTGACAAGGCAGCCTAACTGGGGGCAACTGGGGACGGGCAACAGGGAGTGTGCACGTTCCTAGGTCTGGATTTTCAATGATCAGCAGAGCTGGAAGGTCTCGGGCTGGAAGGGAGGAGCAAAGTCAGCTCTGCCTGGCAGCAGTGGCCAGCCCCATCCATGCTCTGCAGGGCAGGCACAGAGGGTCTGCTCCAGTTATATTGTACATTTACTTTGTGAGTTTGAAACGGCATCAGCTCAGTCCCTGTGAGAGAACTCTTGTGACCTGAAAGCCAAACTGACCAATTTGTGGCAAAACTGATAGCTCGATTGCAGGAGCTGAATCTCCAGAGATGTGCAGATGCCTGCATGAATGTAGGCTTCTGCACTGTGCCAGGAGTAAATGAGGGGACTGCTCCAGTGCTTTTTGGGGTTGCTCTTGTGGCAAGGTTGGGGACAGGAACTGTGGCTGCCCCTGAGGCACCCTGAGAGCGTCATCCTGGCTCCTGACCTTACCAGCGTGAGCGCCATGGTGGTGCTTCCAGCTCCTGGTCAGCTGAGGTGTGTTCTCTGATTTGGAGAGGGGATGAATAAATGGGAATAGTCTATCAAAGAGGCAGAGGACATGTGTTCGTGTTGAAAGACTAGATAACACTGGCACAGGTTGCCTAGAGAAGTCGCGGCTGCCCCGTCCCTGGAGGTTTTCAAGGCCAGGCTGGATGGGCTTTGAGATCCCTTCCAACCCAAGCCATTCTGTCACTTTATGATAATATGAATTTAATTGTTATTTGATTTTAGCAAACAAGAAAATGGAATTTATTTACATAGTTGTGAATTCATTTTGAGAGCCTGATTTCCCCCGTGTGCCCCATCACTGTGTGTGCTGAGAAGCTGAATAACAGCAGGTTAGGTTGTGGAGTTTCACTTCTAAAGAAGACCTGTGCTGGCTCTGACACAGGATCAGCAAGGCTGAGCTTGTGAGGCTGCTCTGTGAGCTGGGTGGTGGGGAGCTGTAGGTGTTTCCAGACCAAATGGGAGCTATAGGCATTCCCAGACCAAACGGGGAACTGTTTGTGCTGTTTCATTGGCACCGTTTGTGTGCTGGGTGCTGTGGGGCTCTGGCCTGATCCTGCAGGTCCCTTTTGCAGAGGGATGCTCAGAGAGCAGGGGGATGGGGATGTCTGGGCCCAGGCACAGCGCTTTACACCATCCCAGTGCTGTAGGCACGAACGCTGGTGATTCAAAGAAAGGGCTGTTGGAGACCCTCCAGCTTTCATAAGGTCTCCTTTCCATCTTTGCTCACGACTGGCCTGAATTTCCCTCCAGCAGTGTTTTTCCCCACTGCTGGTGACCGTTGATGGATGCATCAAAGCACATTGGGCTCTCCCTGGTACCCAGCCCAAACCTCAGAAAGCACCTTAGTGATTGTAACTCCCCTTTTTTCTTTTTACCCCTATTTAGAATGTTTCAGAGAGAATTTACTTTCCCAAACTGCTGAGAATTGTTCCTTGACAATGAGAAATCGGCAATCTAAATTAATTAAAACCAAATGAAAATTTTCCCTAACTCAACAAAGCAGAAAGATAAGAAATCCTGTTTATCCAGCATTTGCAGTGTAAAGATTTTCAGGCAGGAGCGCAGCTAATAGAGATCAGTACAAATCTTGTGTTAGAAAACAAGCCATGCTTTTCATTTCTGGCCCTAGGCTCACGTGTTTGTTATATCTGATCCTAAAGGCAGATTGACAGTTTGGTTTGGATTAAGTTCAACACATGGTTTATGCCATACTTTTGATAAGGCTCAATCTTAATCTGATTTTTTTAAGCTGTCTTTAGTACACGAGCAGCAGAATTGCCCGTCCCTAGGAATATTTTCTCAGTGAAACCATTGAGGAATTTATTTCTGGAGGGAAGATAAAATTACTGATTTTAAAAACTCTTAAGATCCCAAATAAAATTGAATCCGTTAACTGCAGGCAGTAAGCTTGACATGACCTCAGCAGGTTTTGAGCTATTTTAGTAACTGATATAAAGAGTATTTTCTTTAAATATCTCTGGAAAGGCAGCAGAGGAGGAGACTGGCTCAGGCAGAGGGACAAGTGCAGGTACCTGGTCTTTTACCACCAGCATCAGCTCTCAGTTCTGGTTAGCTGGGAATGAGGATCATCACAGTTTGCATCTATATGTACTGTGAACTTGGGTTTCTTCATGGGAATAACGGGCATTTACACTGTCTTTTTCCCTGAATGACCTCCTGTGGTAGGTCCCAAAGATGAGCTTTCAGGTGCATTGGCCCGTTAGGTACATATAATGACTATAATAACATGTAAATAGTGTTATTTATTTGTACAGTGTGTATTTATTCTGTTTTTAATGGGCTTCACTCCCCAAAGCTGGTGTCTCTTGTCATTGCTCTGTTCCCTAGAAACACTTTCCCTAGAAAGCAGGAAAAAAAGGTAGAAGGATTTGGGAGGACCAAAGGAGAAAAGGGAAAGGAAGAATGGCTTGTTGCTTTTGCACTCTGTGGCTCAGCAGTTGTGTGCCTGGAGACCTGTCTGCAAAGCTTTGTGTCCGTCCTTGCTGGAGGATGAAGTGATCTGTTGTGGCTAATTTTGGGGCCACCTCCAATGCAAATGTGGGGTTGGCAGAAAGATGCACCACGGGAGGGTTAGCTTGGATATTATGAAAAGGTTCTTCCCACAGAGGGTGGTGGAGCACTGGAACAGCTCCCCAGAGAAGCAGTCACAGCCTGACCATATTCCAGAGGCGTTTGGCCAATGCCCTCAGTCCCACAGTGTGAATGTTGGGGTTGTCCTGTGCAGCGACCGGAGCTGGACTCGATGATCCATGTGGGTCTTTTCCAACCCAGGTCATTCTATGATTGTATGATTTTGTGAATTTGTGAATGTGTTTATTTCATCAGGGGTGAAGTTGGTCTCAAAACTTGCCTTTGGTGCTTGAAGATAGCTGGTGCTGTCAGAACCTCTTGGTTGTTTGTATGGAGCTAGATCTGGGCACTGGAAAAGCTCTGACTTGATGGTGATGCTGAAAGCAACTGAGATCCTTATACCAACTATATATGAAGTTCATAAAAAAAGAAATTAGTGGAGCTGGAGAAGAAGATTGCCTGGTTCTGTGTTCATTTGAAGCGGCCTCCAGCAGTGAGTTGCACCCAGTGATGTGCTTAGGTGAGCTCTTCTCTGAGTGATGGAGTTCCTGGGGTGTGTGTCTCAGGGTGAAGTCCTTGTTTCTCAGCAAGACGGTGTGAGTTTCCACATCCATCCGTGTTGGGTGAGCTGGAGATCTCCAGCCTCAAGCGGAAAATGTGTGTTTGCGCAATTAGCGTGGCCGCTTCCTTCCCTGGGAGCAGAATGGTTTATTGATTTCCTTGGCCCGCTCGCCCCCACCTATTCAGCAATAATGACCCTTCCACTCCAACTCTAAATCATCCCAGCCTGCCTCGCCCGTAAGCCCTCTAATCTTTTTGGGTTGTTGTTGGTATTTATGCTCGTGGAGGTTTATGATCTGTCGGCGCTGGCTGCTGAAATGCTTTATTTATTCATGCACTGGGCCACACAGGGAGTGTCCTTATTCTGGTATCATGTTCAGGATGCTGTAGTTAAGGTTTGTGTCAGCACTTCCATGCACAAACCTTGTTATTCAGGGGTTTTGCAACTCCGTGGAAAAGAAAACCAGTGACCTGGCACAGCGAGGGGAACTCAGAGGCACAGATGAAAGCCCAGCAACCCATTGCCCATTTAGGGATTATTAGATGGGCAACCTCTTTCCTCGAGGAAAATAGCCAAAACCATCCTCCTTTGGTTTGATTTTGTAAAAAGAAAACCCTCTTTTGTGTACTTGTATTGGTGTCAGATGGGAAAAACACAGGGAGTTAAGATACAGGCTGGAATCCTCTCCGGATACTTGGAAAATAAATGTCCAGCTGATGCGGAACAAAACTGCCTTCTCCTCTGAACAAATGCTGTGCTGCAAAGGGTGGAGGGTTTGGGGAAAGCAGTCACCTCTCTTTCCCAGCCCCACGCTGTCCCTTCTGCTCAGCACCAGAGCCCTCTAAACGGTAGGCAATGGGGTATATAAATGTGATTTATTGCCCTGTTAGCGCAGGAGCTTGTGGGCTTATAAATTACTTGGAGATTTCTTGATAATAGAGGGAGTGTGGTATAAGGAGGAGAGATAATAGGTCCTGAGAATGTGTTTCAAAGAACTTTGGGGAAGGAGAACTTTTGTGGCTGTTGGCAGGTATGGGTGATGGCTGGCTGTGGTGGAGGAAGAGCCTTTACAGACCAGCCCAGCCAGGATATGTTTTTATTGCTCCCTCTTAATGACTGATGGGTTTTGTGGGTGCTCTTCAGAGCAGCCTGCAGCAGAATTGTTAAGTTGGAGTGAGAATGCTCGAAGGGCCCGTTAGCCCAGGATTGCAGGCTGGGGTTTGCAGTGGGGGTAACTTGTTTAAGCAGAATTTATGAGCTGCTTGTGTCTGCAAGCAGGCACAGGCAGTGATGAAGAACCCTCCATCCCACTCAGAAAAGGGACACGGTGGTAAAATGGTTTTTGTGAAGGGAAACTTGGTGCCAACTGGAGGCTCGACCCTTTCGTTAGCAGGTGTGGAGGTGGTGTGGCTGCCAGCACTGTTATTGCTCCAAAGCCATTTCTCTTACCTCCAGGATGGTGCTGGCAGGTCTTGCAGCACATTGCTGCGTTTAGCCTAGGGGACTCTGCTACTGTGCAGCAGGCTGAAAGCAACTGTGATGGTACAGAAGCATTGTTTTGAGGAGGGCATTATTGAATTGGGAGGTGCAGGAATGCATCTCCCCAAACATCCCTTTGGGCTGGCTCCAGGGGATGCCCAGCTTCAGCCCTTACCTTCCTCTCAGTCTGTGGTTTGCTGACCACCTTTGGCAGGGCATGGGGGAGTGAGTCTGCAGCTTCTCTGTGGGCTTGTGAGAATGCTGGGATTGATGAGGAGCATCTTGGATGCCAACATTGAAAGAGAGGTGGTTTCCATCTTTTCTGTTTTCATTTCAAGTTTTTGGAGCTGTCTGTATGTCTTGTTCACTGAACATGAACTTCTAAGCCATTCCTGAACATCGGAGTCTTCCATTGAGAATGTTGTTGGTGTGAAGTTGTGCTTTGCTGATGGCTCCTGCAAACCCTGAGGCCCAGTTACCCTGAGGTGTCTGCAGACCGTGGTTTGAGGTAGGGCTGCTTTGAGGAGATGATCAGAAACAGAAAACGTTGCTTTTATGATGACTTTAATTGAGTTTTGCTAAATAAAAGTGGCTCTTCTCAGGTAAGCTGATTTATTTAAAGTAACACATTTTCAAATCAACATTGGTTCTGTCCACCTGCTACTTCAGCAGGGCTCCTGTGGGGATGTGTTTGGCGTTCAGAGGACATCAGCTCCACCCTGCCTTAAAGTTCATGAAATCCTTTTTGCAAGGTGAGCAAAGCACAAAGGAATATCACAAGAAAATCTCTCCCTTTCAGAGACAAAGAAAATTTTGCATCTTATGTTGCAAATAAGTGAATTATTGATCAACATAATCTCTAAAAAGCCCTGTTCCAGAAGTAGCTTGCAAGACTTTTGTAAATGAAGTTGTTTCTTGTGCGCATGGGGAGAGAACTATGCAGGAACAACTCTAAGATTGCAGGTGCAATGGTAACGCAGGGATAGTAGAAGGAAACTCATCAGCAATGTGTTGGCAAAAGGGGTGACTGAAATGGGCAAAGCTGTTTGAAAGACAGGAGGGTGCTTATCTCCATAGCTGGGATTTGATGAAGTGCAATTTGATAACTTGTAATTTGATAAATTGTCATTTTTAGGTAAATTGCTTACCTATTCCACTTGTTACCCTGACTGCTCTTCCTCAAGACTGTCACCGTGGGACCTTGCTTTTAACAAGTCCCAGGGGGTTCAGAGAGCTCCAGTGGCTGTTCCTGGGAGCTGGTCTCCTGCTGTATTGTCCTGTGCTGTTGTCCCACTTCCATTCTCTCTCCTGTTCAGGAGCCTCCAATGTCATTTCCAAACCTAAACCTTCCTCGTGGCACAGCAGTGCTGGGCATCTCTGGGCCTCTGCATGAACAGGGCAGATGAATCTTAAATCCTGGCTGCCCCTTTCTGTGCATTTTTGACTTTTATACAGCTGTGTACTTTGTTTTTTTAAAAAAAGGGTTGTGCCCCTGGCTCTCCCAACAGTATCCCATCGTCTGATAGACTATTTGGATATGGTGGGTGAAGTCCAAGGACAGAGAATACATACTCTTGTGATGAGTAGGAACCAGGAGGAGAAAAGAAAATCATAAGATCATAGAATGGTTTGGGTTGGAAGGGACCTTAAAGCCCATCCAGTTCCAACCTCCTGCCATGGCCTGGACACCTCCCGCTGGATCAGGGTGCTAAAGCCTGTTGGTTGCTCAAATGCCTGGTGTTGGTTGATATTTTATTGGATTTTTAGACCTAAGGAGGAGTCACTGTTTCTGTAAATCACGCCTTGAAGCTTGCAGAGATCTTCTTCATGTACAACTCCTTTTTCTGCATTGACACATAAAGCTTCAGGGCAGCCTGGCATTTGGAGAAGGGCAGGTCCACAGTGACCCCTCATAATGCTGCTGTGTGTCAGCCACGCTCAGTGACATCAGCCCTGCTGTCACAGGCTTTATTTCACTGGGTTGAGATGAGGAGCCTGGAGATACTCCTCCCCAAACATCCCCATTGAGTGTTGTAATTTGGCTCTGAAAGAGAGATCAGTCCAGAGAAACTGGACTTCCCCCCCTCAGCAGGCTGGTATTTGGGAAATGCAGAACTTTTGAGGCTGCTGTGTATTTACAAGTTTCCAGTGATGTTCTGGTAGTTTCCGTAACACGGATTTCATCCTTACCCCAAATCAGCAAATGTTTCTCTTCAGTATGGTGCTGTTGGAGATGGTGGGGCTCAAGATGATGCTTAGGTGCAGGCACCTGTGTGTCCCAGATGATGAAGACGACAATCTCGGAATGTAGGAGGGAAGGGTGCAAGCTATGGGACAGATTTTGGGTCTCAAACAGCTGATATTATCTAATAATAAAAGCAGACATGAAAAAATCCAGACTAGAGGCAAGCTAGTGTGAATGAAGGTGAGGCAGAAGCAAGGTCTCAGCAGCACAGATGTTCCCAGTGGAATGACTCCTGCAGTTTCAGTAAATCCCTTGACTGGCCTCTGGTTATTGTTAGATGGATTAACCTCCCTGTCCTTGGTCTTAACCATTTTCTTATATCCCAGCACTATGCAGATGCTGCCAAATCATGGAAGTGAGCAGTGACACCTGAGGAGGTTCCTTTCCCCTTGGCACCATTCCTGCGTAGGGCCACTAGGTGTTCTCTTGCCAGAATTAGCAGGAGTGGGACCGGTTGGAGCTTAGTAGAAGGATTCCATAACGGAAACTCGATAGAGGAGAAGCGGCATGGGATAATCCAATAGAGTCTCCGGCCATCTCTGCTGAATCAGCTCTGTGCTTTTGGAGAAGCCACGTTTCACATGAGATCAGTGCTTGGGAGCTACTGCCCGGGGAGGTGGTTGCCAGCCACATCTCTATTTTCTTTGCAAATTCAATGGAAAAAGGCGTTTCAGAAATCCTGCCCTGCACTCGTGTGCGCTGCTCAGCAGTTGCCATGTTTTACCCTAGAGGGAGTTGCTTTTCTGCAGTGGGAGCAGGGATCTGTGTGTTCCTTGGACGATGTCAAGGGACCGGGATGAAAGGAGCTACCAGGGTAAACATCTGATGGCTGCTGCGGTGCTGCCACTGCAAATGTTTGTTTCTTTTATGGGAAGATCAGTCTCTGGTGATCTGCCTCCTTCTGACAGTGGTGTTTTCCCAAGTATTGCTTGGGTTTCCCATGTCTTGTGTTCCTGCACCTCGTGGAGGTCCTGGCTGGGCTGGTATTGAGAAGAGCCAGCGATGCCACCTGAGATCTGATGGGCCCGTGCTTTAAAGCAGTGTTGTAACTCCTAGGGCTAAATGTCTCTGCCTTTTCCCCGGGTGTGGAAAAACTCTGACCTGTTTCAGGTGAGGGGGCTTGGGGTTTCCATGCTTCCGTACTGCCCTGTCCAAATGGATTTACAGCTGGAGCATCACCCCGGGAGGAAGTTCTACTGGTGGAGGGAAGTAGAGAAAAGGCCAGGAGTGCTTTGAACCTGGCAGGTTTTCCAGTAATTGGGTTCTGATCTTGTTTGAAGAGATGAACAAATTGCATGTAAGTATTTTCAGTGGGGTGTGTGCAGCTTTTGTCCCAGGAGTGCCCTGCTGGGGGACTGCCCTGGTCTCTGCTGCGACCCAACCGGCGTGGCCAAGCTGGGCTCCTCTGCCACTGCCTGTGAGACAGGGTGAGCAACAGAGATCACCGGTGATGGGGACAAACGTGCTCAGCTGGCAGCATCCCAGGGATGAGCAGGGGTAGGGGAGGGGTGGCCCCTTCACCCTTGTTTCTCCCTTTTGCAGAGCTCCCTGTGCTTTATGCAAAGGGCCTTTGAGCTGTTTGGGATCAAGTTGGCTGCTGCTGGGTCTGCTTCAAAAGGGACCTCCTCCATGGCAATCTGTGCTCAAACATCGGTTACTGCACTGCTGCCTTGACAGGGACCAGGTTTGCTCTTCATGTGTTTTGGGATGGAAAGACTTTATGGTTTCCTCTCAAGGTTTTGTTTCTTGAATGCCAAAAACTGTTCAAAAACACTGATAGACAACTACTTGCAACAGTTTGAATTGCAGAATGGTTTTCATTTGAAGTATCAGGGCAGTTTATTTCAGCAGAGTGTGTTCTCCATAAAGAAAATAAACTTTTTGTTATTGTTAAGGTAGTGAAGGCACTTGTGGCGTGCCAGGCTTCCCACATCCAGCTTGGTGGGTCCATGATCTCACAGAGGTTGGTTGGGGCTGTTCTGCAAAGCCTTGTTGCAGTTTTCTCTGCAGTGATACCTGTGCCCCAAGGAGGGTCACAGGCATAAAACTGCTTCTGAAAAGTACTCATGTCCTGGTGCTAACAGCGAGGAGCAGTGGTGGCAGCACAGAGACATAGAGGGGTCCTGGGTCATGCTTGGCCCAGGCAAAGCCTGAAAGACATTGCCACCATGCAGCAGAGTGTGTGGGGAGTGTTAATGAGTATTGAAACATCCCCACAGAAACAGAGTGCATCCCTTGGGAAGGGAGGGAAGTGTTTTGAGGTTTGTTTTGCCCTCACTGAACTTAACGGTGTTGGAAATAACTTGATGGGTGTGGTGAAGTGGCAGCAATGGGAGCTTAGCTCTTCCCCAGGGAAACCATCTGGGGAGAAACCCCAGCAAGAGATTTCAACTGTAAATGGGAATGTTTTGGAAGCAGTTGGGATGTTGTGGAAGCAGTGATTTTTGCAGATCAGGACTGTTGTGTAGTGCATCCTCCAGAACCGATGCTGTCTTCTCTCTGTAGGTTGTGTATCTCTGGTTGGGTTTGATCTGCATGGTGGGACATGTCCTGAGCAATGTACATCCAGTGAGGTCTCAGTCCTCGGGAGGGAGGGTTTGGGTTGCCGTGATTATGTCCAGGCTCCAGTTAAAAGACAGTGCTGTCCAGGCAGTATTTGGCACTGAAGGGAATGACACCTAAATGGGCAACTGGAATGGGAGATGGCAGGTGAGGCAGAGCCTGGAGGGGATGTGGGGACTTCACCCTGTCCCTGCAAGGCTCTGAGGTGAATGGTAGGGCTAAATAAACAGTTGGGTGATACTAGTCCAGCTTATTCCTATGTTTTTTCCAGTAAAAAATCACTGTAGTAGTAAATGGGAAGTTATACATTTTGGAAAACAGAGTCATGATGATGGAAACAGATTTGGAGCCCTGAAACCCAGCTTATCCAACGTCTGTCTGGTCAGTTTGACAGCTACAATGTTAAAACTTGCAATTTTCTGCAGCCCAGGCTGCACAGAGACACCCCACGGAAGCCTGAAGTGACCTCATGAAACCACCGTGGATATTTAATGTATTTCAGTAAGCAAGGGATGAATCTGTTTATTGAGCTTTGTTTGGTTTTATTTTAACATAGCATCATAGAATGGTTCGGGTTGGAAGGGAGCTTAAAGCCCATCCAGTTCCAACCCCTCTGCTATGGGCAGGGACAATTCCCACTGTGTCAGGTTGCTCCCCTATTTATTTTTTGGAACTCCTGTTCCTATTATTCTGGAATCATCACACTAAAAATCTACTTTCATGAAGAGGTGGTTGGATTTTTTTAAATGGAAAAACAGTGGATCTTGGGGGACACCAAGTTGTAGTACTCAAGCAAAGCTAAACTGCTTTGCACCCACATGGGCACTGAGTTTTCCTATATTGGTATCTCTTCCTGAGACAAAATCACATGGATAAATGACAGCATTGGGTCAGGGTTGCTGAGACCACCTTAAACTGGTATCACAGATGTCTTAGGAGACTGCAGAGCTGGACATTTTAAAGCTCTGTCATGATCTTGTGTCCTAGTTCGGGAATTCCAGTAGGGATAACTAGAGTTACTTGACAAATGTGTGTTTCAGAGTGTCTATCTGCTACATGGAGGAGCTCAGTTTTCCCCTTGAGATCTTGCTTGCCTGATGGTCAGCCAATGGTTGGAGCTGCTGAACTGAGCACCTGCAGATCCCTTTGGGTATTTAGGGAGCTGCAGTGACCCTTTGTAATCATCCTGGGGGAAATGAGGGGCCAAAGCTGGAGTGGTCTTGTCTGCGTGGCATCGGGTGGCTTTGAGTCAGACCTTCCTTCCCACACCGACCTCCCTCACAAGCCCTGGGCAGCGGCTTTGGAAGGCAACGTTTTGCCAGTTGCAGTGGAAGTCAGAAGGACCACCCAGTTCTGATAAGGGCAATTTAGAAAGGAAGGGGAAGATTGTGAAAAGAGGGGCAAAGGGGCACAAAGGGAAGAAAAAAAAAAACACCACTGAACAAAAATGAAGATCAAGACCGCTGTTAAACACACTGCCTGCGAGGGAGGTCTCCACCGTGCCTTTTCTAATCTAGAGCCAGCCAGGATTGTATTAACAGCTTCAACGCAATGGAACAAATTAATCCCTGATGTAATTGAAATCGGTGAGGTCTCACAATAGGTGAGTTTGACCCAGTGGGATAGAAATAGAACAAGTATTGGAATGAAGGAGTGAAATGAAGTCACACTGTTCAGCCATTGGTATTTCATTCCTAGAAACAAAGGCCAGACAAATGCAGAGAATACATGGCTCTGCTGGGCATGGTTGAAAGCTGCTCAATAATATCAAGCTTTGAAGGGATATTTCTGTGTAGGGAGGAAGTATAGAGCAGAGATATAACAAGCGTTAAAAAGAAAGAAAGAAAGACAAAGAAAGAAAGGAATAAAGAAAAAGCCCTGCTTGCTCATTGATAGCTGGTAAAATAATACCAGCCCTGAATTTAAAAAAAAAAGAGATGTATCAGAAATGGATAAAAATATGAAAAATAATTAAGGTCTGTATCGTATTTCCAGAGAAACTGTCAAGAGCTCATGATGAAAGTCAGTGTCCTGCAGGTATCCCTGCAGCTGAGATGCATGGAGTTGGTTTGCTTTGGTTTGTACAGATAACAGGAATGAGTCCCACTGGGAAAGAGGTGCCTGTTGGTACTGGGAGGTGGTTTGGCCTTGGCTTCTTTGGTACTGCTGCACCGTGGCGTGATGCAGGCTCCTGCCCAGGGGGAAGGTGGACAGTGGAGGGCTGGGCAACATCCTGCAGGCTGCTGAGCTGCTGTTGCTCATGGTAGTTATAGAAGCATAGAATGGTTTGAATTGGAATGGACCTTAAAGATCATCCAGTTCCAACCCCCTGCCATGGGCAGGGACACCTCCCACTGGATCAGGGGGCTCAAAGCCCCATCCAACCTGACCTTCAACACCTCCAGGGATGGGGCAGCCACAGCTTCTCTGGGCAACCTCACAGCAAAACATTTCTCCCTAAGATCTCATCTCAATCTCTCCTCTTTCAGCTCAAAACCATTCCCCCTTGTCCCACCTCTGCACTCTCTGATCAAGAGCCTCTCTCCAGCTTTCCTGGAGCTCCTTTTGTTACTGGGAGGCTGCTCTAAGGTCTCTCTGCAGCCTTCTCTTCTCCAGGCTGAACAACTCCAACTCTCTCAACCTGTCCTCATACAGGAGGTGCTGCAGCCCTCAGATCATCTCTGTGACCTCCTCTGGACTTGCTGGACTCGTGCCAACAGATCCATGTTCCTCCTGTGCTGAGGAATTATGTTGTGACTTGGGGACTGCGGCCAGTGACCTGGCTCTATATCAGTGAGAACAGGCAGATGCAGGTGGAGATGTGAAGGACAGGGGTGTTGGAGCCAGTTTAAGAGACTGCATTGCAGCATTTCAACAACACTCTCGTGTAGCCTTGGCACCGTCAGGCAGCGCAGGCTGGAGGCGCCTTCCCTTCCTCTGGTTGCACGCGAGTACGGCTGGGGTTTTAAAAGTCATTAATCAAGGCTGAAACCCTGCTCTTCCCCAGACTGAAACATTTCCCAGGGTGGAACAAGTTTAAAATGTCACCATCTCACAAATGGTGCATTTTCACAGTTCTGGCTAAGCCTCACTCCATCATCAAAAGGAGAAATTTGGTTTTCTTGAAGGCGGCATCATCTTTCTCTAGAAAATGGCCAAACACTGACTGATGGGCCGTAAAACATTCGTTTCCTTAAGCTCTCTCAGGTTCCAGTTTTTTTGGCACACCCTCTTGCTTTCCTCGTGGTTTCATACCAGGCTCAGTAACAGGGTTGTCTTCCGTCTGAGGGACGATGGACAAGTTGCTTTAGGGGAGCTGGATAGCAGTGGTGTGTGGCTTGGAAAGCTGGTGGGACCTCAGGGAGATGCTGGGGTTTTGGCGGAGCAATGGTTGTATTTCTCAGGGGTGGTGTGTTTCGGAGAGAAGGGAGGTCTGATGTTGCCTGAGGAGATTTAGTGTATGGCCTCTCTGAAGGCGCAGGCAACGCTCTGGAGAAAAGGAGGCTCAGCTTGCAGAGCAGCTTTTGGATCCAAGTATGTGTCACCTCGCTGAGCTGTATGTCCCCTCTTCCAAACCCTGGAAACTTTTCCTCTTCAGGTCTTGTTTAACAATTGAAATCCAAAGGGATGGGCAGGCTCGACCCACTCATCACCCCGTTTCCTTCTTTCCAACTCCATCCCTAAATGTGCTTCGCTTAGAGCACATTAAACAAAGTGAACATCATTGAATTTCACGTACTGCAGCAACTTGAAAGTGCTCAAGGCAAAGAAATGAGGGGCTCGATTTCAGAGCGTGTCTGTGCAGGAGCAGAGAGAGCTCTGGGTTTCTCCCTGTGATGGGCTGATGTCTCCTGCATGGGCCAATGGCAAGGGTGAGCTCAGCATTCATCCTCCGCGCAGGCAGGAGCTCCTCTGTCAGGAGGCAGTGGAGGTGGAGTTAGTCTGTTGCTTGGCTTTCTTCCTTTCCCAGCATGGTGAAACGGAGGGTGGGAAGAAAGAGGAGAAAAGGAATAGCCTGAGTGCATCGCAAGGAGAAGCACAAGAGGGGAAAATATTGTTCAAGATGAAGGACACCATTGGTACAAGAGTAAACAGATGGAAACTGGATGTGCATATATGAGGTAGAGAATTAAGGCAGAGAATATTAAGGAAGTGTTTCTGAAACAGGTTTCTAAGGAAGCAAAGACAAAAGATGGTTCATGACTCAATTTAACAGGCTTTGGAGTGGTACCACTCTTGTGGAGCAAGATGTTTTGGCATCTGAGTTTTCAATAGGACATTCATGCTTGTTTAATAGCATTTTTTTCCCCCACCAAATTAAAAAAAAATAATCAAAAACTGTTTCAAGTGAAATACTTTGTAAATGTCATTGGTGGAGTTTGGGATGGGGCTCACGTCTGCATCATTTTGAACAACCATGGTGCATTTGTTGTCCTTTCTCACGATGCATGCTGGAGGGTACAGAATAACCATCCAAGGTGACATCTCCCAAGAATGAGTGCAACTTAGCTTTTTGGATATTGATTTTTGAAGGAAAACATATTTTTCTGTGGACAGCAGAAAGAAACAAACACCAAAACAAAGGTCTGAGTTCTGTTATTTTGAAAGGCTTAGTTACATTTGTGCAGTTCTGGCACTGCCATGCCAAAAGACACCTCCCACTGGATCACATTGAGCAAAGCCTCATCCAACCTGGCCTTGAACACCTCCAGGCATCCATGACTTCTCTGGGCACTCTGTGGCAGTGCCTCAGCACCCTCAGAGTAAGAAATTTCTTCCTAATAGCTAAGGAATATGGAGCTGCTTTGTGTTAGACAAATTTCCAAAGGTGCTTCTAGGCCCGAAGAAGTGAATAGGTCAAAGCACTGCACATCTACTTCTGTCTAACTTCAAACCAGGCTCTGTAACCTGAAGGTAACAATATCCTGGCAATGGATTGACTTTGCACTTAAGAGGAGGAAAAAGCAGCAAATAAGGGGTGCATTGTGTTTCACTGCACGTTGAGGATGGCTGTCGTGGTGAGCTAGCAAATCCTGCTGTAATTGGCATCGAGGAATTCTGCCAAAGTCATGGAAGCAAAGTGGTTTGTTACTTGCCTTTGTGGATTTGAGAGAGATCTGTCTTGGATATCCTCTTGTTGACCTTATCCAGTTAACTTTCATGTGTTTAGAAGGTCATGGAGAAAATCATTAATATTAGGTTGATTTGATGGCTGAAAGGTAATAAGTATTTCCTGCTTATCAGATGGGGTTTGAAAGGACTTTGAATAGCCTGATTTGTTTATCTTTTGCAATCGGTACAGCCCTTAGCGAGAGGGATTTTGTATTCCTAGTTCAGTTTGGGGATTGACATATGGTTTACTCTCTGATGAGGCTTGGAAGCTCGTAGGAGCAAAACCAGAAAAATCAGGAAATTCTGAAGTCCAGCTCCCAGCTAACTTGGCCACGCTGTGGGCCTTGGACATCTCATGCTGTAACGCTTTATGACATGAACAATAACAGATTAACATCCCCTTGTACTGGAAAGCTCAAAATAGCAGATTCAAAGTGCGTTAGAAGTTGGTTGGCTGAAAAGCCAAATCATGTAAACATGGCCTGGCACCATGAGAGTTTTGTTGACCTTGGCAGGGCTGTGATTGCTTTGTGTTCACCGTAAGGCATCAATGTTCACAGGGATGTGGCACGAGCTCATGTTAGACTATGGTGGCAGTGCCATTGTCAGAGACTTTTGCTGTTCTTGAATGTTTCTTGGATTACTTAATGGTAAAACCTTTGGCTGTGTCAGCAAAATGGTCTTTCCTTCGCCCTGCATCTGGGATTTAACAAATAGGAGAGTCATTATTAAGCTGAAGGGTCGCTGTAAAGCCGTTTAAAACGAAATCCACTCATTGTTTGAGAATCATTTGGCAAAAAAATAAAGTACTTGAAAATTTCCCCGTGTGGGCTGTCTGAAGACAGATGTCGTTTCTGGTTTCTGTGGCTGCTTGGAAAGGAGGTAGGACTAAAAGCACCTACCTTGAATGATTGGGAAGGGACAACAGAGAGGAGGGAGAGCTGCTGCTTTTCAGGAGAGAGGCATTTCTGGTGCATTCAGGGAGCTATTTCTGATGCTTGAGGTGATGGTTGTTTTTAGAAGGAATGCTTTTTATTCCTTGCATTGTATTTTAGGATGTCTTTGTAGCAGTATGTTATTGCTGAAAGATGTAGCAACAAATAAATAATAAATGGGTGAGAAACTGATTGAAAAGAAAACAAGAGGAAGAATAAAAATGAAACCAAATTTGATGCTTTGTTTTAACAACTGCGATTTTGCAGACTATAAACCTTTGGCAAGGAATGAGATGGAGTTATATGAAACCCTCTGTCATGAAATGCTGAAGCTGTCCTGCACAGCCCATATTACTTGGATAGTTTTGTAAAATAGACCACAATACAACCCCAAATTCCACCAAAACGCTTGAGGTGATAAAGTGATGCAGGAAATTCTTTTCCTCTTCCTAGTGACTGTCCCATGTTGTTGACTGGGAGGTGGAAGCAGACATTTATTTCAGGGACCTGTTGTGCTGAACTCTGGATCCAGAGGCTGCAGGTTTTTCTGCTACACTGTGGATGATCAGATTGAAAGGCCAAAAACCAGTCACTTTGTGTATGATGTTTTTATAAACAGGAATAACACATTAATGGTGAATAACAAAAAGAAAAGAAAGGTTTTCTTTTCCTTTGATGAACAGAAGTGAAAGCCCTTAATTTCTCAAGTGGGTCTGGGACTTAAAGACGTTTCTGTGCCTTTGTGCAGTTGTGATTGTTATGGAAATGTATTTGGGATGGACTTGGTTTTAGGTGACCTTCTCGAGTGAGTGTTGGTGATCGTTTACCGTAGGAGGCATATGTTACTAATTTTTTTGAGATTTATGAAAGAGAGTCCCTCTTATGGTATATATAAATGGGCATTCTTATCTCAGTAAAGTTAGCTGCTTGGGGGAGCGTGCTCTGCAGGGCAGGGATACTGTGAGAATGGATTTCAGCAATGATCAAATAGGTTTTATCTCATGAAATCGACACTGCGTGAAATTTTATTTTAAGAGTATTGATACTCTCTGCTGCGGGCCAGATGCAGCCCAGGCTGGCAAGGCTAATTCACCTTGGCTGCACTCCAGCAGAGCATCCTGTTTCAACAGAGCGGCTAAGCACGTGCTTATCTTTAAGCAGGCAGCTAAATCCTGGTGGTTTCACTGCTGCTCTGGACCACAGCTTCTTGACCAGGGAAGAGGTCAGCTGCAAGGAGAACCCGTGACACGTTCCTCCTTCAGGATTTCTTTCCCTAGGCTAGCGCTGGGCCTGTTACTGGAGAAGGGATGGAACAGGCTGCCCAGGGCAGTGGTGGAGTCTCCATCCCTGGAAGGGTTAAAAAACCCTGTAGATGTGGTGCTTTGGGACGTGGTTTAGTAGGCACAGTGGTGTTGGGTTGATGGTTAGACTCAATGGTCTTAGAGGTCTTTTCCAACCTTAAAGATTCTATGAGTGATATGCACTTGGACTGACTTTATCTCAGGGGTCGGGGTCCTCTGCTGATCCCCATGCCAGGCTACTGCTGAACAAGGTATTGGAGTTGTAGGTGATGGCTGCCAGGCCCTTGGCAGGGGGAGGAGGAGATGTCATCCCTCTAGGCTGTGGCGTGCCCTTCTTGTGAAGGGAGGAGACACTTAATTAGCTAATGTTGGGCAGGAGAACTGTGACATACATGGGCAGGCGGGTTCATGGCATATTCAGAGCTGACCACAGCACAGGATGCTCCATGGGTGTTCCAGAGTGCACTGGGCACTGTGGCTATGGGCTGGGGCTTCTGCGGTGCGAGTGCTGGAGGACAATTATAAGAGATAATTAAAACATGTTTGGGAAACAGATTGCCTTTTCTGTTTGAAGTTTCCAAGAAAGCAAAGCAACCTGCCCTTCCCCCCACTTCAGATCCCACCTGTTTTGCTTTTTTTTCCTGGAAAAATGTGAAATTCATTAACATGTGGTGAAAGCAATGTAACGACGTCATCTTGATTTAAAATCTGTTTTAAATCTTAAAATGATGGAGCCAGAATTTCTAACTGCAAATAGCCTTGCTTTTGTGGGTACAAGATAGACTGTCAACATTACTCGAACATCTCTCATTTTAGTAGTTTAGCATCCTTTGCAACAACATCATTGGAAAAGAAAGCAAGAAGAGATGCAGGGAGAAAAAAAATTATTATTATTCATGTCAAAAGCCAAGTCCTTGCTGTGCTCAGATGTAGCTGCGGTGCCTCGGGAGAGGAGAGTGAGCAGAGCCTGGCTTCAGTGAAGGATATGAGCTCTGTTAGCATCCCATAGTGCCCTCCTGGCAGGTGCTGTGGCTGCTCCTCCTCTCACATCCTGAGCTTTGGGTTGTGGCTTCTTACTGTGCTGTTTTCTGACAGTATGGATTATTGCTAGGGTTAATTGTGTAATTCTTGTCCGTCGCTTCTGTCGTTGCCTTAAATGCGTGCTCAGACCCAGTATCACCCTGAACCTCCTTTGGCACAGCCTGTGGCTTTATTTCCTGCAGTTTCCTCCTGGCTTCTGACTGTAAAATAGGAAAATTAAATTGGTTTCTCTCTGAGGACTTGGGATTACAATAGCATAATCCCAATAATTAATAAGGACAGTAAAAGTGATCCTGCAGCATCCCTGTGAACCTCAGTTGCTGTTGCCACTGTGTTGAATATCATGTTTTTGTTTTGGTTGGTTAGTGAAGGTCTGATGCTAAGCAGCACTGTCTGCCCTAGGTTGTCCTCCTGCTGCTGATCTGTGTGTCTACTCGATAATTGGAAATGCCAAAAAGTTCTTTTGAGGTTTTTTGACTTTCAGGGAATATTTGAATTAGAGATATTTCCAGTTATGAGATGATACATAGAGGAGGCTGAAGTGGGGCTATTTCACTGTAGCCACTTGATCTTATGTGTTTTAGCCTGGAATGGACCTCAGTGTGGATTTATCAATCCTTTTTCATTTGCTTTGCCAGTTCCATTCCCACACCAATATAGCAGAACACTGTGGCTTCCAGGTTAGGAGGACGAGTGTGCTGTAGCGGGAATGTGGTAGGAGGAGAAGTAGTAACTCTGCTAGGAGTCAGTGGTGTTCCTCTGCCAGCCTCAAACCCAGGCATCATTAAATTCCCACGTGATTCTTATTTTGTGGTGGATTTTGCCTCTTACATGCAAGTGGTGCACAGCACTAGAGTGTACCAACGGTGAGTAGAATTTGAATGGTCTTTGTCTTGTAAAATTTGCCTGTTGTGCAGTGGTTTCATGTGGGTGCCACTCCATAATATCCTGCTTTTGGTTTCTGAATGTTTTGTTGTCCTGTGAAGGGAGTCTGCCACCAAAACGCTGTCCATCTGTGAGTCTGTAGCGGGCAGTGTGGATGTTGTGGTGCAAAAACCCTCGGGGTCCAATCATATTGCTTGGGTGTGAAGTGCTTTGGGTTTGTGCTGCCCAACCTCCCCTTTGTGAAGGCATCTTGAGGACATTTAGGTTGTCTGGTCCTCTGACCTTGGGCAAGGCGGGACGACTCTCTGGAAGCAAAAGCTGGAATCCTATTTCAGTGTTTCTTGGGAACAAGTTAAGATAGGAAACAAAACCTCCAGAAAAGGGCAGATGTGTCAGAGAAAGTTTCTGGTGTTATTTTAAGGCTGTAGTGAACTAAGGTTATTTAATCCATTGGCCAGAAAAAACAGATGAACTGGCTCAAGCTCTCAGACCCTGCTGATAATGCCCTGGTGGATGGATGTGCTGGTTGGGCTCTCGCTGGTCCTTGTGATCTTTCCCCAAGCTGTGGCCCTGTTGAAGTGGGCAGAGATGCATCCGTACGTGGTCACCAATGAGCTGGCTTCACTCAAAAGCTGAGCTGGCAAAAATGTCAGGCCAAAGAGTACCGGTACCACTTTTCTCTGAGTACATTTTATGCCTGTGTGAAGCTGGAAGCCAGTTTGCTAATATCAGCATAAATAGCTTTTACCCTTGACTTCTTCCCTGCAGTTAATCCAGGGAACCAATGCCGCTGCTGAAGGTGAAGCACAAATTCTCTAAAACTGAGTTGTCCATCCCATTTCTCCCATATGTATCCATGTAACCCGGTAGAGGCTATGCAAAGCAGAGCCTATTTTATGGCCAACCAGGATTAAATCAAAGCAGGACCAAGAGGTTTTTTTTTTAATCAAGCAGTCCCTGCCCGCTGACGCAGTTTGATTGTAAAACCCCAGGTTTGGTTTAGCGTCGTGAGCCAGCTCAGGCTAAAATTACACGTTGAGTGCCGATACCGTGGCTGCCGCTGTCAAGTGAAGGGCAGCCAAATCCAAGTCCTCTTGCGCCAGGCTGATGTGCGATGTTTCTGTCCAAGATGCTTGTTTTGTTTCATGGCCTTTTCTGTTCTCTCCCGTCCCTCCCTGTCCGCTCTCAGATGTTTGCTGCCGAGGAGAATGTAGATTTTCGGATACACGTGGAGAACCAGACGCGAGCGAGGGACGACGTGAGCAGGAAGCAGCTTCGGCTCTATCAGCTCTACAGCAGGACAAGCGGGAAACACATCCAAGTGCTTGGCAGGAGGATCAGTGCCAAAGGAGAAGATGGAGATAAATATGGTAAGAATATTTACTGGAAGCCCACAGACTCCAGGTCAAAGGCTTTAATGCTGTACGTTGGGACCAGAAAATCTTGCAAGAAAAGTAAGAAGAGTAATAAAAAACAGGATGAAAGGGAAAAAAAAAACCCTTTCTCAGTTCAGAACATGAGATTCATTGTGTTGGAGCAGGCTGTCAGCCCAGCTTCCAGCTGCAGGCAGCTCCTACAGTAGTGTCATGCTCCAATTTATTAGTGTAAGATGGTGCTTGGAAAGTCTTTTTCTGCCCAGTGGATGAGCTCACAGGGTGTCTACTGTAATTCATAAATGATATCCAAGTTGGTGGCTGGGTATGTTCTTTCCTTATGAACTCTGGGCTCAAGTTTGGGTGTATCCAGTGCCTCAATGAAGCACTCTCATCTTTCTAGGTGGGGGGAATATTTGGTTTGAGCTGAATTAATCAGACTTTGGAGCTTTGAGAGTAACCCAGAGCTTAAGTTGAATCTCGTGGCGTGTGGATCCTGTAGGAATGCAGATAACTCAACTTCCCTCAGGCTAACAGCATGTTCAACTATTCTCATTGTGACGTGTACACAAGCAACACACTAAAATGCCCTAACAGGCTGAATTATGAAAACAGTCTGTAATCCTGTTTGAGACAGGTGCAGCAGATATACTTTTACTCAAGCCAGTTGCTGGAAGGATGCTGTTCAGAGAACTGGTCCTTTTTCTCTCGTGGATGCACGGTCCCGTGCGTTCATGCGTTGCTGCAGAGGTGTGTGCTTTGGGTAGCACGTGAGGTTGACTTCATGTGCAGCACTGGTGTAGTGGAGGTGGGCTATGATGACAGCAGGTCAAAAACCTGGGAATGGTTGTTCCCTTGGGAAGCTTCAGGCAGGATGAGGTACACGCCATGCCTACTGTCTGCACGCTGCCAGCGCAGGAGGAAGGAGCAGGGTGAGCTGTGCCACGGGAGGTGACAGCTAGAAAGCACCTGGGTAGTGTGAAATGAACCCCCAACGACTGTTATGTAGAATCACCCCATCTCTCACAGAAAGCGCTGCCCTGAGATCTCATCAACCTTGTCCTTTGTCATTCCCAAATTTCCAGATAAAACGGGAGCAGCAAGTGCCACTTGGTTGCTAATTATTGTGTCACTTTATTGCATTCATCCTCTTAAGGTTTGATATGTAAACTAGTCGCTGTGTGCTCACTGCTGGCTTCCCAGGAACCCCTCTTGCCCACAGTGACTGTCAGGTAACGTGATGTAGTTTTCCTCTCCATAAAAGAAGGCAGCATTTACAGTGGGGTGCAGCAGGGAAGTGTGCCCATGAGCAGCTGACAAGTGCTAATTTATGTGTCAAAGCCCATCTTGTCCCCTTCATGCATATGCAATCGTGTCTGAACAACAAATCCTCACGCAGGAGCGTGCTCGTGACCGGTGGCGATGCTGCACAATTGCAGAGCTTGAGGTTTCCCATCTGGGGAGCTCCCTGGTGCCTGCATCGCTGCTCGCCACCAAATCTTCTCCACTGCTGGTTGCTGGTGTCCTTCCAACAACCCAGAGTGCTGTGGCCGTGGGGTGCTGACACCCCCCTGCTCCCTCCCCCTTGCCTCCTAATGAAACTCCTTGACGCATCAAGCTGCAAAGCCTTCCTATCCCTCGCCTTGCTGAAAGGTTATGGAAATCTGTTCATCATCTTGCTTGGCACGGGAACACTTAGAGCATGATAATCGAGGAGACAGTGAGGTGGGGCATGGAGGTCCAGGATGTGACCACGCAGAGCTCCTAGCTGTGATAATGAAGGGGGGAGAGATGTCAGAGTTACTGAAGTGAGAACCATCTGTGTTACAGCCAAAACTGGATACAAAGGCAATGACACAGGATTCATTATGTGCTGGGAACCCCTCCCCCCCGAGGCATTATTATGGAGTAACCTTTGATCAAGACCAGAGAGAGGCTTAAACCAGGTCTGGGGATCTCAGCAGTTGCGAACTTTTGATCCACATCTCCGTCTTGCTGATCGGATCTGCCTCTGAGGGAGGACACCTTTCCTCTCGTGCAGCAGATGGCTGGTTTTCCTCCTGCCCTTTTCTCTTCTTCCCTCTCTCAGTGCCTCTGCGCTGGCACGGTGAGTCAGAGCCAGGCTCAGCACTGGGGAGTGCCCAGCTCGTTTCTTGGCTACATCGCCCTTGCAGACGGTGCAGCCACCCACAGCTTCTCCACTGTCTTAACCCTGTCCCCACTGACAAGGTGATGACGGTGGAAGTGACGTGGATTGATGTCCTAAGGATCACCAGGGAAGGCTTTGGGAGGATGAGCAAGTGCCAAAATCTGAGAAAAGACACAAGATGTAGGGAAAGGTGCCTGTGAGCTGGCTCCAGCCCTGAATTCTCCCAACAACTCAGTCCCATTGACTGGAGGAAGCATTAAGCAAGGGCAACACAGACCCAGCCTCAATGTGGGAAGCTCTGCTGGCTGTGGTCCATACTGCTCATCACCAACAATTAGCACCAGCCAGTTTTAAGGATGGCAGAGCTGATCACATTTTAGTACCTCTTTCCCCTCTCCTTCCATGCATTCACAACTGGTTAAAGAACAGTGTCCAAGCAAAAAGGTTCTCCCCCCCCCCCCTTTTTTTCTTTGCCCGTGTACGGCTTCCAAATGGCTGGTGTGGGAGGTTGTCCTGCCTTTGAAGAGGAGAGTAGGTTTATTGCAAGGTTTTATTGACTTCCGTAAAACTTCTCACCTCTTGGTTTAAGAGAATGCCCAAAAAAGAGGGGAGGTGGCAGATCTCAGGCAGTGAATTGCTCGTTTCCAGGCAGGCCCCAAGTGTACAACACAATGAACAGCCAGCCCTGGGTCAGGGAGAGAAGATAGGCAGGGCTGGGGGCATCCAGCCAGAGGAAGCCCCCTTGAATGTTTTATCCAAGTCTGCAAATTCCATATACAAGGAAAAATGCAGTGTATAGTTTTGCTGGCATAATAATTCTGGTACGTAATTTTTGGTTTATGTATTCTTCAGTGCCAAGATCTGGCCCCATGTGTCAAATTATTAAATGGCAAATTAAGTCAGTTAATAGAATTAATTGAGTCGATGTAATCCTTTTAATCAGATGGATTTGATCCCTTCTCAGATGAATTAGAATCCATTAACAGATAAGTCAATTATTGGACTAAATTAAATCTAATAATAATGCCTGCTGCTCACAGCAACACTAATTAATCTAAATACACTTACCTATCTCCCAAGGTTGGGGTTTTTTTAAGGCTTAATTGATGTTCCTAAAGTGCTCTGAGATCTTTAGATAACAGACATCTATGTGAGCAAAATATTATCTCTTAACAGACTATAAACTAATTAAAAGACTGATCTATTTACAGATTGCATTTTTACTTTAATCTCTTCAACCTATTCAGGAGGAGTTTGCACTGGCCCAGAAAAAACAATATTCCTGTTATAAGCTTATTATTACTTTACAGGTTGCTAAGTGGTCCTTTCATTCAGAAAATGAAAGGGGGGAGGAGAAAAAACAACCATTAAAGTACTGACAAAAAAAAAAAGAAAAGGACCTGGAACCTTTATATTCTACCTCCGATAAATGGTACAGATAGGGAAGAGAGGGATCAGTGACCTGAAACCTTAGATCCTTTCATTTATTTTCATTTCACAAAAGGCAGAAGACATTCTATCCTGTTTGTTCACGATCTTTGTATCCGGCGCAGTTGGGGAGACAGAGCTCTCTTGGTTGGGTGAAGGCATTTTTTTGCCTCATTTGTATTTCACAGCTATGTGATTTTTGTTTTAATTTGTCCCTGGCTACTGCTGTCCTGCGGGGTGATGAGAAGTGATAGCCATCAGGAGAGAGGCGAGGGGGGTGTGAGGAGCCTTTGGGTTTCACCTCTCTGTGGAGGTAACTTCTTTTTGTAGCGGGTGTCCCGAAGGCTGGCATGTGGTGTATGTGGGTAGATTATTAGTCAGCGTGTTCCAGGTTGCTCTCCAGTGGTATTTTTTCCTAGTCTATCACAGGTTAAAAAAGCTCTTGGGTCCACTAGAAGATTATAAACCATCAAATTTTTTGCCTACAGGATAGCTGGTGAGGGGCTCTTTATCAGTGAGTGCAAGGATAGGACGAGGGGGAACGGTCTTAAACTGAAAGAGGGGAGATTGAGATGAGATCTTAGGGAGAAATGTTTTGCTGTGAGGGTGGGGAGGCCCTGGCCCAGGTTTCCCAGAGCAGTGGTGGCTGCCCCATCCCTGGAGGTGTTGAAGGCCAGGCTGGATGGGGCTTTGAGCACCCTGATCCAGTGGGAGGTGTCCCTGCCCATGGCAGGGGGTTGGAACTGGATGAGATTTGAGGTCCATTCCAACCCAAACCATTCTATGATTTCTATGATTCTACTTCATAAACTTTCTGGTCTATAAAACTCTGGTCTCCAGCGTGAGAGGCTTTGTTTGAGGACACCCCATGCAAGGGGCAGCACAAAGGTGTGGTATTTGTCCTTCTTAGCATCCCACCACTGCCACAGATTTCAGCCACCCAGGCAGATGGACCCTGAGCCAGTGACGTCCTCTTAAAGACTCCTCTGAGTTTCGCGGGTTTTAGCTCAGGGTTAAAGAGATCCTCCTGAAACAGAAGTTTAACAAACCGTGGTTTGCTAACAGGGTGTTGGCAAATCTGGGGTCAGGCAGACTAAGGAGGGAAGCAAGTTCAAGAGGTGGTGCATCCATGCTCCCATGCACTAACTCCATGTGTCATGGGCGTTCCTGGTACGGAACGACATGCCCGGTGCAGATGTGCTTTTTTTTGGGTGGTATGGGGAAAGCAAGAAGCTTGGGAGGGTGGGTGCCTCCTCCCTGGGGCCATGCCAGCCTGGGTGATGTGCTCCACAGCTTGCAGTCCCCGCCTTCCGTTCTGGCTTCCCAGTGGACAAGCCCATGGAGAGCACGTTAGGGCTGTCTAGACATCAGCCACGCTCCATCCCGCCAGAGATTTCATTTGTGGTAGAAGTGGGCTCTGTTCCATGAGGAGGTGTAATACGTGTGGAAAATATTATTATAGCAAAATAGGCTCCTTTAATTGACTCTGCATTTTGCAGGATTCCTTCCTAGGTTTGGGTAATCCTGCACTCTCCAGAATTAATGAGCTGACATAGCACTTCTTCGGGTTTGGCAGCCTGACAGCTAATTTAGAACTCCCTAAACTCATTTCACTAATGACTCCCATTTGTTCTATCTCAAAGCCTGGAAACAAATGCAAAATACCAGTGCCATTGTCCCATCTTTAGCAAGTCATTCCTTCCCCTCGGTATTTCTGGCACCTTAACAGCAAGCTGCCCTGGGAAACCTGTTTAACCCTTTCCCTTCCTAGAATACTTTAAATCAATTTCGATCCCTCTCCTGGGAAGATCAGGAAGGAAAAACTAAACTCATTGTGGCTGAAAGGCATAGAAATAACCTGCAAAAAAGATGGGAGGTGTAGCCCAAGTACCAGTTGGGGCTAGTTAAATATAGCTGTGTTTCTGCAGGCTGGACATATGGAAATCTGCTTTTCTTCCCAGGAACCAGGTATGTGTGAAGGTGCAGCTCAGTCCAAAAATTCACATCAACTGTGATTTGCTCTGTAATTTATTCTACTGAACCATCAGGATGGCTGTTTCCTATTTAAACAACGAATCACTGCCTCCAGTCTCTCCCCATTACAGTTTTGACAGGGCAACAAGACAAATAATTTTTTTAAAAGACCTTTTATCTTCTAAATCATTTATTTTCACTTACTTAGCCCGGGGGCAGCGCTGACCTCAGCGTAAGGGCTGATCACTCACCGTGGCAGCTGTACAGTCATATGGGTCCTGGGGACTGGCCTGAGCTGGAGAAGCCTTTGCCGTCCAGCTGCTCTGTTGTTGCCTCTGGTTTTGTTCCCTTCTTGCTCAACATTCTCGGATTTCTTTATATTTTTTTTCCTTAAAATATCTCTCCTTCTCATCTGCAGTGGGGCATTTGTGGAGTTTTCCTTTGAAAGCAAGCGCAGGGATGACTTGGAGCTGGAGCTCCCAGGCTTTGCTGGGCAGCAAGGAGCATCAGCTACCCTCACCTTCCGGGTGACTCTGAAAGGTTCCACAGCCATTTGAAATGTGCTGTAAGCATCTTCTACAAACCACCTGCACGTTGAAGATGTTCTTATCTTCTACTGTATTCTGTGCCTCTCTAGGGTGGGGGAAGCTTGGGAAGAATAATCCAAGCCTTTTGCTTTTTGTTTCATGACAAAACTATTTGTTGCCAATTGACTTTTGGGTTTGATAGCTGCTACCCCAAGCTCCCTCTGTGGCCAGCTTCACACCTGAAGTTCAGTTCTTTCCACAGCAGTCCTTGTTTTGTGCCTGTAGTAACAGCAGAAGCTGTTGATTATTTTCCCTCTGACACTACAGTGATTTTTGATTTTCCTACTCCTGGACCTTGAGATGCTTTAAGAGCCTTGACTTTCACAGGAGAAGAAAAATATCACCTTTTTGTTCTGTGTCCAAACTTCAAGTCTCCATAATCTCTATGGTTTGGAAACCATAGGCCTGTCTATCAGTAAATATTAGGGACCCAGAAATAACAAGGAGAAGTAATTTAGAGGTCTGCTGATAATTTGTCATTTTTAATTTCTGTGTGGAGTGGAAAGTGAGCTACAAAGAGAAAAATCTTTATTTTCATGCAACTCATAAAAGGGTTTTTGTTAACAGTTTGTGTGTATATAATTCTGTGCTGTGATTTAAGTGTTCCCATTAGAAATGCAGAATAGGAAATAGGATCCCATCTGTGAGCAATTTAAGAGGAAGTGAGACAATGGAGTCGATTGCTGCTTCAGTTTAGATAATCAATACAAATATTATTAGTATAGTGATTTATCTTCCAAGACACTTTATGAAAATGTGAATGCCAGACCCTAAAGACGGGTCAATATGATATTATCTGTTCCTGCCTTGCTATAATGATGGGTTTTTCCCATGAAGCTCAAGCAGCTGCCTTGTTAAATGTTCTTGGCTCCCCTGGCTGTGATGAAATAATGCTGAAACAAAGTTAGAGCTTCCCTTTTTCCTCCGTGACAGTGAAAACGCAATGCAAAGGTTACTTTTATCTGAAATTTGTACCTGGGGACTGCTGAGTGGGCACTGGGAAATGATCTTTAAGGTCTCTTCCAACCCAAACCATCCTATGATGACATCCTGAAAGAATTTTACATAATTTTAAATATAGGAGTGATTCTGTGCAAAATGGTAAGAGAGCTCATTGAGTTTATTGCAGTTGTTTCATGTTATTGTCAGTTATCAAGCCTTGTGTTGTGATATCTGGACGTTTCCTATATGTAACCATTAAGCCAGTCATGAATTCAAGTTGGTTCTTGGGATGCAATTAAAAGCACCCTGGCAAAAACCATTTCTAAAGGTTTTCTTAATTGCTTTTACTTTGGAGAGGAAGGAAGGGAATAATTGTCAACAAATTGTTTTGTAAATTTTGGCTTTTGTGTACACTACCGTGCATGTTGCCAGGTGACCTCTGAGATTTGTCCTTCGTTGGAGGAAATGATAATGTCAATAACCCTATTAAGAACATGCCTGATTAAAGACAGGATGGGAAATTCAAAACTTGGTGTGTAAAGAGAATACTTCTGCTTGAAGATAACATGGGATCTCGCTAGGTTGCTGTTTGAGAGACCTGAAGTCAGTAGCTTGCTTTGCTGGTGACTTGATGTCGATGGTTTAGCCAAGTCACTCAGCTGGAGCATCTCCCACACTCCACTTTGCCTGGGTTAGGTAGTGGGACCCTCTAGACAGTGAGAGAAGGACCTTTGCTCCTCACCTATAATGAAGTGGCATGAATTTCATCCTGTCTCCTCATGTGTCTGTCCTTCATCTCCAAGGGTTGAACCATTCCCTCACCTTATAGGTGTGCCTTCAGGATAAGAGCACTGCAAATGGAGAGATGCTGAAGAGACAATGGATATGTTGGTGGCCTGGTTAGAAGTAATTATTTAGAGTTTTTACATGCTGTAAGAGACCGTTCCTGTTTTCAGGTTGGGGTTTCCACAAAAAGGTGTTAGACTTTATAAAAAAATAAGGCAATTTAATCGCTCGGATTTCACCTCAGCTCTTTTAGAAAGCAGATAGTCAGGAATTTCCGCAGCTGTGAGGTGGAGCACAGCAAACATTAACAACACCAGTAGTATTGCAGGGCTGTTTGGAAGAGGAGGGAAGAGCCCAGGCCTCTGCAAAACTGCAGCGAGCCTCAGGCTCGGCGGAAAGGTGAAACATAATGACGCTCCGAAGAGGAGAAATTGCTGATGCATGACGCCTGGAAATCTGGAAGAGTCCAAAAAGGGAGCTGAAAATCCCCCCCAAAAATGACTATCTGTGGCTTGAACGAAATAGTGTCCGATCAGCATTCAGAAACCGCTGAATTCAGGCCGTTCCAATACTGGCATTTTCCAGAGTGCCTGCCAGTCGGATGCAGAGGAGAACACGTGTAGAGCGTCTGCGGTCTCAGCGCTTGCAGGAAGGGGAAGGAGAGCTGGAAGTAAAGGGAGTGAGAAGGCCCAGTAAAAACCCCCTGTTTTGTCTTGTTGTGAGGAAGAGAGGGGGTATTGGGGTTGGAGGGAGATGGTTGCATGGCTGCACTCTGTTAGCACCTTCTAAGAAGCTGTGCCAGCAATAAATAGTGCACGCTTTTGTCCCTGATGAATTTTAAGTATTTTCTGAATGCCCATAGCAGACAATTTGTGCTTTTATGGTGATGTGGGAGCTGAGACCTTCTAAACATCTCCTGGGCTTTGCGTCCCTGACTTCTCCTGTAGTTGCTTTGGGGTTGTGCCTGTCCTTCGCTGATGCTACGTGGAGTGGTTGAGCTGGAAGAATTGCTGGATAGTGCTCAGATTTATTGTGCCCTCCTCTCTGTGAGCTGAGTGCCTAAAAGGCCTTCTCCTCCTCTGCATTCACAACTGCCAAAAAGGTCTCCTTTCTTCTCAAAGTAATGAGAAAAAAAATCCTGCTGTCTGCTGTGACCCTGCCTTCTTTTAGCTGTAGTGAGTTTTGGGTCTTCTCCAACAAGCAGTTTCCCAGCCATCACAACTGGCTGGCAGCTGTGCTGGCTGGAAGGATCCAGCCCCAGGCAGTGCCATGGAGAGGAGTTCTTTTCTCTGCTGTTTGGCTCCCTCTGTTCCTCATCCAAGAGCTGGGCTGTTGGGATGGAGGAGGACTGGCTGTTGCACCTTGGCTGACGATGGTGATGCAAGTGGCACATGATTGGGATCCTGGCTTCAAGTTAATGTGGCTGATACGGTTTGGTTTGTACCTGATGTTCACAAGTACTTTTGGAAGGACAAGCAGGAAAGGGAATGGGTGGTCAGATGTGAAAGGGGAGCTCTAGCAGCAGGACACATCACCCCCGGGCACTGAAAGATGAGGACCTCAGTGTGGAGAAGCAGCAGGGAAGGGCTACAAATAGGATGGCATGTGAACACTAGATCTAAGAAAATAATGTCCAGGTGGCCTCACTGCTTGTCCAGGGACAGTCATGAGGCTCACAGTGTGTCCATGTCCCATGTGTGGGATGGATGTGAGGGGCATCCTCACCACAACCCCCCTGTTCCTGCTTTGCCAGCTTTTTGCAGGGGACAGTGCTGAAGCAAAACTGAGGAGTCCTTTGGGTTCCTAGTTTCAAATCACACATTGTGTTGAGGCAGAGGGTGAACTCAACAGCTGCTGAAAACTGGTCTTGTCCTGTTGGGCTCAGGGATGTTGTCCCACGTTCCAGCAGCAAAGGAGCTTGCCTGAGGGTAACTTCAGTCTAAATCCCAAATAACATTTCAGCTGGTTGCATGGAGGGATCACAGGGCTGAACCTCTGTTGCAACTGAGGACTGATTATCCTCTTTCCTACACTCATGAAACTCCACCGACTTCAGCATAGCCATTCCTGGAGCTCCTGTGTGAGACTGAAAGGAGATTAAGTGCCCAGCAGTGCCTCCCATTCCTCCTGTGTCTTGCACCTTTGTTAAGACCTTGCATTTCAAACCATTCTAGCTGGTGGGAGGCAAATCAAAGCTGTTAGGGTTTAGCTGGTGACAATGGTAGGGTGCTGCGTGGTGTGCCCAGCCCCTTGCCTTTGTGCAAGGTTTGCTCAGCGGTGATTCTTGCCTTTATTTCATTTGCTTCTGCATCTGCATTTGTAACCGGTTTTTTCAAGTTAGGTTTCTGACTGGTGACTCATTAGGAGTAAATAGGCAAAAGGATATTGACTTTACACCTACTAATTTGGGGGTGCTAACAAGCAAATCTAAGAGCTGTGTGCTCGCTGGGTAAATTGTTCCACCTGGGAGGACTGGAGGAGGGGAGATAAAAAGCATTGCAAAGAAACTGCACTTTTGTTTGTAGCTACTGGCCCTGGTTGTCCTTGTGACCGTAACGAGTGTGAGAGAACATTGATGGTCACCGTTGCTTTAAACTGCTTTGAGCTTTGCCAGGGTTTTCTAGCTCTGGAATTATTAGACCTGTGTGGGCATGAGAAGAAGCTAAGATCCCAATTAGGAGATGCTAACTATGTTTGCTGGGAAATGAGGTGCCCTTTAGGGCGGCCGGTGGAACAAACCCTCCTTCCTGCAGCACGTGCGAGTGCAGGGCGGCGGATGAGTCGGGATGCGCTGCCGGGGCTGGCACGCTGCACGTGTGCTGCACTTGGAAAGGGAGTTAGAGGCATGTAGTAGCTTTATTGTAGCCAGTATAGGCACCACCAGCAGCAAACATCAGCGGTGTGGGATGCCCATTAGGTAAATATGAATCAGTGTGGCTCCATGCGGTGGCAGCAGGGATGGACGAGGCTCATGGCCATGGCCAGGGGCATCTCACTCCTGCTGAGGTCTGTTCTCAGTTTCACTGATGCAAAGACAGCTGCAGATGTGTCTGACCCTCTCCAGGTGCACCACTGATGCAGTGACCACACGCCTTAGGTGTGCCTAAATCAAGACAAAGACATCAGCTTTCTCAGGAAGAGTAAACTGTTGCAGGGGAGCTGGAGCACAGCTAAGGAGCAATGGTCTCTAGCCCTCGTGGTCCTGCTCTGAGCAAAAGGTTGAGCTGAATTTCCTCTGGAGTGCCTTCCCAACCTAAAACATTTTGTGATTTGGTGAGTGTCTTTCAACAGTGACGATGTCAGAACAGAACTGGCAGATAAAGTCATCAGTGTTCCATTGCTTTGAATGCAGTAGTTGTCCTTTAGATGCATTCAGTGGGACTCTTAGGGAGTGTCTTTTAGTGGTTTGTTCCTCAGCTTTCTCCTTGTGGTTTTGTATTGAGATTTTTTAAGAATTTATATTATTTAAAAAATTGGGTGTAGGCAAATTTTACCACTCTACCACTTTAGTCCTTGGGGTGACCCACTTTGATCTGTAAAGGTGATACCATCTGCACAAGGCTATATGAAATGTAGTTTATCCTAAAAGGTGTGTACTGCAGAGTGTGGAGGCACACTTTGTCCCAGTGCAATAACCAGGTATAATCTCTGCTCCTTTCTGGACACAAATCCAGTTTACTGTGTACTTTGAATGGAAGGAAGGAGTCTCCAGTCCTGCTGTATCCGATGCCCAGCTCCCTTTAACCAGCTGCTCTTGAGCAGCTGTGACTTCCAGCCTCACTCCTCCTCCTTGATGCCTGACCTGGCTGCAGCCAATATCTGTCTCTCAGCAGGAGGAATATGAGGAAACACAGCAAACTTCAGCTCCTGGGGCTAAATTGTTGCGCTCTGTAACAGCAAACTGTGTTGAACTAATTGACAACCAGCTTTAAATGTACCCTGATCAAGCAAATACATTGATTTATTTTTTCCTCTCTTACTGAGTGTTAAACGGCTTCCAGCTTGGTTTCCTCCCCAAGAACTGGATAACTCATCTATTGTGTAGTAAAACTGATGGGCAGTTTTGACCTCTATACAATCCTTTCAGTATGTTGAGGGAGGAAGGAGTTTCTTATACTCCTATGAATGTTTGACCACTTAAAAAAAGCAAAACAAAAAAAGCCCAACCCAAACCCACACAACACCAACAAAAGATGATCCATTTTCTCTGGATGTCTTTGAAAGAAGCTTAGTTTAGAGACAGACTGGAGAGAAAAGCTATTGATTTTGTTTGACCTCCAAACAGACTGCGGTCAGTATATTTTCCCTGTTGGAAGCAGTTCAGGGCTCTGAATTTCCATGTCAGCGTTTGTATTCTGAAGTGTGCTGGAGCTTTTGCTGCTTCTTCAATAAACAGCAAGCAGTAGGGAAAGGTATATATGTATTTCCCTCTGGATCTGCCCTTCTTTTCTTTTTCTTTCCTATATAACTCAGTCACGTTGCTGATTAAGCATTTACGAGTCCTTTTCACTGAAAGTCATGCAGGTTAAAGTCTTCAGCTGGGACAATAAGCAAAAGTTTTGTAATCCCTGTCTTGCTTTTTCCAGTGCTGAGCCAGGTCCTTCCCCAGGCTCTTGCCTGCAGAGGCACCCATTGCTGTTACCTGGTGTGAGGAGAAAGATGCCTTCCTTAAAACCTCTAAAAATACCATCCCCTCTTCTACCCTGATTATTCTCAACCTTTACACAGGAAAACCTTCCTGACTTGCACTGAAGTTTCCTGCAGCAAGATGTTTGGTGACTCCCATAATACTGGAAATGCAGTTGCCACCCTGCTCAGCACGTTTGTATAGTTTTGTAGTTGTCCTTGTAAAATGGCTTATGACAAGTGATGTGCCCTTTCTCTGGCAGTTGCCTATGGAGGAGTGGCTTCAAGGGATGGAAATACCTGTAGGATGTGTTGATTGTCAGGTTTCTAAATGACCTTGTGGAGTTCCTTTGTGATGAGCAGTGCCAGTCAGCATCTCTCCATGCCGAGGAGCTGACTGTGTCATCTCCTCCTGATTTAACAATAATGGTGTGGGTTTAGTTTGTATGCTTCTGCCTGTTTTGTGGCAAACTCAATACAGCAACTTTGCTGCTGCTGGCACGTGGAAGGGCAGCCCAGCCTGATAAACCTGCCACGATGTAATCGGGCTGTAGACAGAGAGTTGTGGATGTTGGATACCGATTGCTGAGCTCCCCTCTTGGCGTTGGCAGCATGAGTTTCATTTCTAACCCATATGGACAGACGTTCCTCTTGGTCCTAATGCTGACCCCTGCCAGCCTCATATCTGCTTCTGGCTGTGTTTTGGGTTAGGGTGGAGCTCGTTGGTACAGATGTGTGAGAGTCTGTGGCGTATATGGTCTGCTGAGAATTATACACCATCGGTTTCTGACTTAAATGCTTAATTTCCCAGACAGTAATAGCCCACTGCATCCCTAAAAAAATAATGAATGGTGGAAGACATATTTGTGCAGCCTGTGCCAAGTCAAGCTGAGGTTGTGGCCTGCATTGCGTGTGTAACTAGTGACTCCCCAGAGCAGGACTTCAAGGGCTCCCCCAGAACCTTTTCTTTCTGTCTTTACCCCCTACCCCCACATTTGAATATTCAGTTACATTATAAACCTTTGCAAATTGTTCAGCAAACACCTCTGTGAGTGGTGAGAGAGACCTGTAACTGTTAAACCTCTGCACAAACATGAAGGCAACGAGTCAACAGAGGGAGGTTGTGAGAGGTGATGGATGTGTTCCCAGCAATCCCCCAGCCCCAGGCAAGGCGTGAGCCTGCCCAACATTGCCCAGTGGAGCCCAGCACTGTTCACCCTGCGCTTCCCCACAGCTGGAGCTGCTGGAGTGGGTCCCATAGGTGCTGCCTTCTGGCCTCCCCAGCTGCCCAGCCAAACTGGGTGCTTGTGTCTACCCTGGGTAGCAGTGCTGCTAGTTATCCCTCAGCTCCAGTTGCCAAGGCCTGGTGTGATAAATGGTCCCTCCCTGTTTGCACTGGCCCATTGGGCAGAGGAGAGCGATGCAGAGGGGTTACCAAGCTGTCTGGGGTGATTAGTAATGATACAGCAATAATATTCATCAACCTGCTTGCTTGCCTGGGGAGTAGGTAGTCCTGGGCTTGCAGTCTGAGTACAGACTGGTCTGTTTGGGTATTACCCACCTCAGGGTTATCATGAAGCTTTGTTAATTAATAAGCAGAAAGTTTTGCCAGAGCCCTGAGCAGCAGGTGGTGTGTCAGTAAAGCAGCAATGCCTCCAGAGGTGGTCTCCCATACATTGTGGTGTTGGATCAGGAATATGACAGTTCCTTGTTAGTGATCTAAATAAAAAACCTAAGCACATGCAGAAAAGCAAAGATGCCCTTGTGTTTTAAGTGCCTGTAATCTGTTTCTAAGAGCAGGGTACCAAAATATCCCTTTGATTCTCAAAGGTAATTGTACCTCTTAATTAGTTGGAGGTAAAAAAAAAAATCAAGACGGCCTGAGATCTTGCCATATAAATTATAATTAACCCCTTGGCACTGGAAGTTGAGATTTCCTGCCCCTGAGCACAAATGCAAAACGCATTAGCAGCACTTAACGTCAGGCACTCTCGCCCACCGCCGCCGAGGGTCACCTCGCTACCCCATAAATACTGCTGCGCTCCCGAGTCCAGTAGGAAAATGGCAGGGAAGCTGTGGAAACCCGAGGGGAAGCACTAAATACACCATTTGAGGATGTTTGACCTGCTTTTTTTTCAGAGCTGCAAATGCCCCAGCAGGAAGGACAACACAGGAAAATAAAAAGCCAGCCCCGGGTGAGGAGATGGGAGCAAGGAGAGGGACGCTTCCCGCCGAGGGGTTTTGTTAGCTGACATGGCTGGTTGCTTCGCCGTGAGAATGGCTCTCGGAGCTCCCGCCTCACACACCTCCAGCAGAATAATTGTCTGGTGCCAGACACACTTGGCTGTGCCTGTTGTGTGCAGAGCGCCAGCCAGGGGCCATCGGCCACCCACTGCTGTCATTCACCAGCATCCTGCTTTTTTGTCTCCTTTTCATTCCCGCCTGTCGGGGGATGAGCTTTAACTCTTCACACCGAAGGTGGACCTGCAGCGAAACACCAGGTCGGGGCAGCTCGAGGCAGGGAGGAGGGCAGCTGGCAGTTGCTGTGGGGAGGATGGAGGATGGAGGATGGCCTGAGCCTGCTTGCACCTGCAGATCTTCCCTCATCATCCGCTTCATGACTGCGGTGGAGGACCAGGCCTGGTGGCAACCTGCGCGCTTTCCCCACCAGGAGCTGGTACTGAAGCTCCTCAGGTCAAGTTAGCTGTTTCCTTTACTCCTATGGGATCCCAGATGCAGAGACTCTTCTGCCATGGGTCAGCACCTCTGCGCTGGGCTATAAAGATATTGCAAATAAGGGCTGTGTCTTGTCCCACAGGTTGAGTGGCGTATTGTGGAATCATTAAGGTTGGAAAAGACCTCTAAGATCGTCCGGTCCAACTGTCAGCCCCACATTTCCTCAGGCTCCTCGTGCCGCTGGCTCTGGTGTCAGGGGCACCAGCAGCTCCTCTTGCAGCAATAGGGATGGACTGAGTTCAGGTTGTGTCAGCAAACATGTGGTTTCCATGGTGGCTTCATCCTCCCATGGCAAAGGTGAGGGGCAGCCCTTCTCCTCAGACTTGGCATGGATATGTAGCCATCAGGGCTGCCTTTAAATATTTCAAGTCTACTGTGTACAAATAGCAGTGGGGAATTTCCTTCTCCTGTCTACTCCAAAGATGACAGGAGATAAAACAGGACAGCAGTTGGGTGTCCTGGTGGGGGGGAGGGATGTGCTCGCTGGCATGGGAGGAGCGAGTGCTGAAAGATTGGTTTGTTCTTTGGGTTTTGCCCTTTGTATGTCTGAAAAGTTTTGGAGTGAATTATGCGCTGATTAAAGAGCTGGCTGAAGAGGGCTCCAAGGTAAATGAGCTCTGTCTATCCATGTTAGGACCTCTACAGGCTGAACCAGCAGCAGTGTCACCTACCAGTGTGGCACCCACTGCCTGGGGGCATCATCCTCTGCGCAGGTCCAGGGTGTGGGGAGGAGAGAAAAGGGCTGAGAAAAGATTCTAGGAAAAGGTTCTTCACTCAGAGGGTGGTGGAGCACTGGAACTGCTCCCCAGGGAAGCAGTCACGGCACCAGGCCTGTGAATGTTGGGGTTGTCCTGTGCGTCGAGTTGGACTCGATGATCCTTGTGGGTCCCTTTCGACTCATGGCATTCTATGATTCTATTGGGCTGAGTCTGAGCTTTATAGGTGACATGGGTCTCCATAAATTGAAACTAGGATAAGTAACAAATAATATAACACAGATTTTACACTGTCCAATTGGTTCTTTAAACCCAAAATTCCCCCCCCAAAAGCTATTGAGGGTATTGTCTCTTCTCTTTGCTGCTCACGTTTGTGACACCACAGATGAGGGCTGGCTGACTTCTGTGCTTGGTTTCCTTTTTGTATTAAGATTTAAAGTGGATGTCCTTTTCTTAATCCAAACACTTATGGTTTGAATGCAGAATTATATTTGAGATTTTTAAAGTACCTTTATTAAAACGTAAAACTAATTTTACAGTTCAGACAGGTCTTATTTAAATACCCAGGGCCAGATGCCTTTTGTCCCAAATGACTCTAGAAATGAGAGGAAAAAAAAAAACTTTTAAAACTTCTCCTGCATTAAAATGCAGTAAAAGGCAAGTAAATAGTCTTACCTAAGCCTACCTAAGTGGAGTGGGGGCAATAGTTTAAGAAAAGCCTCGTGATGAATGTGTGTCCAAAAATAAATATATGGAACCCAAGGTGTTAAAAGCAGTTTTAACGATATTTGAATTGTGTTGTTATTTCTGCTTCTCTGAGAATAGCTGAAACAATTGTGCTATGTCTGCAGGGAGAGACCCTTTCAAAGGGACTGACGTGGAGAACGTTCCTCTAAGGTGGTTCACGTGAGGGCCTTGCTTTGGTTGCAGTTGGTTCCAGAGGCTGAGTGTCCCTGGGTGTTACAGAAGATCAGTTCTTGTCCACCTCTTTCAACAGTTATCGAAAGACAGACACACTCTCATACCCTTATGTAACAGTGATGATTGTGTGTACTGCATTTAAGAGTGTGTTATCTTTTAGATGACAAAAGTGAGCATCAGTGCAGCACAAGCATTGAAAAGTCAGGTATTTTATCCATTTGTAAGAACAAACCGTGTTTAAAATCTTAAAACATAGAGGAATTTTCCTCATGTGCCAGAACATTTTTTCTGGTAGGTTTTGCCTCTGCTCCTATGAGTTCAGAGCCACAAGAATCCCACTGAAAATACTGGAGCATCCTGCAACTTTATTTTCAGCATATATTTTACTTGCTGGAAGAAGGGAAAGTTACAGTGGGTCCCTTTGAGAAAATGCATGAGCATGCTTATATTCATAAAACTGTTATAATTTCAGCTTTTACTGGAGGGCACATAATAATAAAACCTGCATGGTTAGAACATAGCATCTTTTTATATCAGGCATGACTGATAATCTTAGTTCAACCAACAGTGCAAATGCTCTCTGTTTCTCCTGATTTTGGAGCACTCACAAATGCAACAGAGGAGCTGGATGGACTTTTAGTCAGTCAAACCATCGTGGGGTTGGCATAGGGAGAGATTTATGTGTTTGGGACTCCTCGGTAAGAGGATATGGTGGTACTAACATAACACCTACTTCATTGCTGAGGATGAGCAGCCAACCAGCAGGTTGCCCAAGAGAGGTGGGTGAGTGCTTCACAGTACATGTGGTCTGTTCTAGGCTTCCGGCCACAAATAAGGCGGCTCTGGAGAAGGAACAGTACATGGGGTTCCCATAGTTGTCATTCTCCACTTATTGTTATTTTTGTGTACATCACTATTTTTATTGGGTTCAGCTGAGACTGAACAAGGGAACAAGAAAGTCAAAATAACTTCAGGAGGGTTTGTTCTTGTGGTAATTCTAACCCTCTGTGGGACGGGAAAGGTTCATGCTCTTTCCAGACCCAAGAGAATCCAGAGCTTTGGATGCATTTCAGCAAGGCACTGCAGGCCAGGTTCTGAGGTCCCTGTCTTTTGGGCTTCACTGTGTCAGTAGGAGTTTATTCAAATGAGAATGATCAAAGACATCAGGGTTTGGCTCTTTATTTTTCATTTTAGGTGCTTTTTCAAGCATAACAGAACTTCTGAACTTTTTTTGAGGCTCATCCTTCACTAATTCCAGACTCGGAGCCTGGCAGCTTGTCAAGCAGTTTTCTTGCCTCTGTAGAAATACTGTCCACTTGAGCTGTGTTTGGAGGCAGCAAGACACCCTGGTGAGATAGAGGAATTTCTGTGCTAACATTCTAACGTTTCTCTTTCCAGGCCTGCTCCTTAGTCATTGCCGAGCGTGCAGGTGGCAAAGTTCAGTGCAGAATTTGTTCACTGCTGCTCCCCACCCAGGAGTTTTTAAAGCACACAACCTATTGCCTCCAGTTTTACTGGATCTTGTCTAAATAAGCTTATTCACCATCATTGAAGCAACTGCCAAAATATTTTTAGTGTCTCTTATGGTGAATTATGTATAAAACATCTGCAAGAGGCCAACTCTGATTCCTCCCTCCTTAATCCTGTTTTCTTATATCTACAAATGGGTACAAATGGCTCCGTGTCAGGATGACAATATTTCACATTTGTTTTTCACGTGGGGAGATGATGGCCAGGCTCTGGGTAGTGCAGGCTTGGGCCAGTAATATGGTATTTTCATGTTGTTCTCAGATATTTTTTATTTTGTTTTTCACAGATTCACAGATTTATGGATTTATTAAAATTTTATTTGTTAGGCAAAATATCTCAGACCTGCCTTGGTGTTTATACTGGTCTTAGGTCAGCTAAACTATCAAACCATTTTCGTATACATGGACTGATAAAAGACCTCAGATTAGCAAATTTTTATTTAAGCTTCTGCAGGATGTGGTGAATAGAGTTTAGAGGGACTGTCTCTGGAAGCTTTGGCATCTTTTAAGAGGCTGGGCAGTCCCGAGAAGAGTACTTTTTTATTTCAGAATCTCCTTTTTTCCTTTATATTGCCATTCTGGCATAAGCAACACATCTCCTACAGGGTGGGAGGCACCGAGAAGGTGCCTGAGATGCTCGGGGAGCACCAGCAGCTCAGCAGTGTTCCCTGGACATGCTTTGTTAGCCACCTGCTGACCTGCTAGTGGAATTTTTTGGGTGGGCATCCCTACAGATGAAACCACTGTAATGGCGTGGAGGTTTCACTACAGTGTAAGTGATATTTTTGTGACCCGAATGTCTCAGTGTGCACAGCCCGTGGGGTTAACTGCTGCAGCAATGTGTCATGCTTGCACATCTGCCCTGGGCTGGGTGCTCAGGCTGGTGTGGTTGGCACCAGCGTGGGTATTTCTGCATGTCTTGGCCTGGAGTCAGGTAGACGTGCCCAGTGAGTGCCAACGGGATAGCTCAGCATCCTGGAAAGGGGACAGGACATCTTCTCAGTGTTAGATGGTTGTTTGCAGATGAGAGTGCCTGAAAGCACCTCCCAGAGACTGGAGCTCTTATTAGCTAAAGTAGAGATGAAACCCAGAGGAATTGGCTCCGAGTGTGCCAGGAGGGGCAACTTTAGCCCTTGTTCCTCTGTTAAAAGTCCTGTGATCCTGCACTTTATCACATCAACAAGCCCTTGGGGCGGTTGCAGGGAGGCAGGGCAAGGACACAGCCCTAGGGAGGGGGGAAGCTCACACCTCTGTGTCCAAAGCTGTGTTCCTGATGTGTCCAACCGTGTGGCAGGTGGCAGAGGAAGGACCCTGAAACCGTGTAGGCATCTTTATCAGCACTCGAGGGACTTCCGATGTGTGTGAAGTCCTTTGTGTGAAAGTATTTGCAGGATCAGGTTGCTGCACTGTAAGTGCCTTTGAGGTCTTTGCTGCATTATAGATTTCTTCTGATGTCTCCCATGCAAATATTTAACTTGTCTGGTTCTGAGAGCTGCTAAGGCTGTTACATGGGTGGCAGGTTGTCCCTGCAGTCTTCTCTTTGTTCACACAGAGCCCTCAGTCCTGCTCCCCTTCCCACCCCAAAATCAGTCACAGAGGACTTGGCACTTGGCATATATTGATGTGTTGTGTCTTTATCCCTAACTGCATCAGGTGACTGAGTAAAATATATGGTGTTTAAATGAGGTTTAAAAGAAGAGATGGAATTTTTAAAAGCCTGGGTTAAGACTGGGGGCACTGCTCCCTGTGCAGTCCCCCTGCTCTAACACTGGGTAGTTCCCTTGCTTGAGCAAAGTGATGGCTTAAAAAAGAAAATGCCTGGATCTTGGAGCTGCTTTTCCTCCACCTCCCCACAACCATCCCTTTTAATAATTTGACATACATATCCTATGCTTGCTCAAGACAGACTGGCTGAGCTAATTGCAGTGGTATGTGGGTCAGAGCTCTGCCCTCCTGAGCACCAGCCTTATTGATTTTGGTACTTACTCCTGATTTGCACTTGAATAATTGAGAAGGGAATTGGGTTGTTATAAGTATTTCAGGTGGTACAGTTTGGAGGAATACACTAGTGTGCAAACAAAACTTGAGGATGCAGCCTAGGTTCCCTCACTTGTTCACAGCCTTTATTAGACCCTCCAGACTTTACCTAATTTTGGCATTATTCCCTTGTCATTACATCATGGATGGGAAGTGGAGACAGGGTCATTCCCTCCAATGCTGTGGTCATGTAAAGGATTTCACGTGGTTTTGGTTGAGGACAGGCTGTGTTTGAAAAGGTTTTGGCTCTTTTGAGCACCCTTGGCTGTGCTGGGGTTCACACTGGAATATTCCATCTTACCAGAGGGTGAATTTGCTCTCCCCTAAGATGTAAAATATGCTGTGAACTATGGAAATGCACTTTGTCTTGTTCATAGCATCAGATTTACTAAACTGGAAAGCTGCTCTCCATCACAGACGATGTGGTCCCAGCCTTGGTGTATCTGTCCATCCTTCCTCTTCATTAACTGGAAATGGTTTCAAGTGCTGGGCATGGTTTCCCCAACTTTGTAATTGCATCAGAAAAAAAAGTGCAGTAAAAGCAATGCTTGTTCCCTCAGAGAACCTTTTCCCCAGGAAATCTGTTTTAGCTGTCCTGCTGCCTGTGGGTAGCTGAAGTGGCTGTCATTTCTTTTTCTCTGTGGCTCCTTTTGCAGAATTTATATCTGGAGAGGGTGTGTGTGTGAAATAGCAGTGTTGGATATACTCAGAATATCCAGTCCTTCTGCACCTTTCTTGTGTTTTCCCCTTTATCTCAAAGTGGCTGCTGTTTAGGCTTTTGTGGTAGGTACATTTAAACCTGACGCTTCTCAGGTGTCCTCTTTCTCCCTTCTTTCCTCATGCTTTTCTGGCTCCCATCCTCCCACTCCCAGGAAATATTTGGAAGATAATTTGGCATGTTTTCTGCTACCTTCACATATCTCCCTGGCTTTATGTTTTCTTAGCTGGAAGATAGCTTTTCAACATATATATGTAATCCTTTTCACCTAGACATGTGAGGAATTCCAGTCTCTTCCAGTGGGAGTTTTCAGGAAGGTTTAGGTTAAATGGGCCAATAAGGCAAAAGCATGTGGCAGAAGATCTCACCCTCTAAAGACATCTTTTTTCTCTAGCTCTTTTTTCTATTTCCCCCTGGAAAATATATCAGAATATCTAGCTGTCAAAGAATTTAAACAATAATATCTGATCTGAAGGCCAGAGTGCAGAGCTTTTGAAAATAAAGATTGTAATCTCACTATGGTGTGTCCAGGGACCAATGGAGCTGAAAGGCAGGTGTCCAGAGCAGCAGACTGCTGTGGGGACACTGCTCCAGCCTGGTGAGGCTTATTTCACCTGAGCTCTCAGTGGAAATTCCCTGGAATTTTTCCCTTGCACTTTCATTGTGGCCACAACATCTTTATCATAGAGAAGAATGAGACAGCAAGCCAAACTTAGCTTGCGTTTATTTAAATCTTAGTTGGTGGTGGCTGAGCCACCATGCTGTGTGCAAGTGGGGTGGGAGACCTTAGCAGATGGGCCAGCCTCTATCCTGAGAAACTCTTGTTGCAGGAGGATTTACCCCAGCTGATTTTAGCTGATGAGATGTGTTGTTCGAATTCCCTGTCTTGGCTCCTGAGAGAATTTAGGAAGATTCCTGTTGTAAAGACAAGGATCAGCTGTAAAGGGTGTCTTAGGCTGGAAGCCAACTGGATTATGAACCCAACTCTAAAGTCTCAATGATCTTTCTTGTGGGAAAAGAAGTCGAGAGTCCCTAGAAATAAGAACGTGTTTCCAACATCTTAGATTTTTCAGAAGGACTACGGATGTGTGGCCTTAGCCTGTACTTTAGGAGCTGGGATCACAGAGTGGAGCATCTGCTGGACCTCCTTCCCTCATAGACATTGGGTACAGGATGGTCTCTGGGGTTTGTGAGCCTCCTCAGGGCACTGGGGGGTGTGTGCTGGTGTATTTACTGGTGTGGGTGTTGTACTGGGTACTTGCCCATCTGCTGCTCGATCCGTGCTGTGGCACTAACCCAGGAGGGATCTCAGCACCAGCGTAACCTTTGCAGCCCGCAGGAAAGGTGACTTCCATTTAGTTCTAAATTATGACATTATTTTATTAGATCTTTAAACTTTATTTAAATTCTTTATTTTAAAAGAGGGAGGAAGGTATCATATTTTAATTAGTAGCGGTGTCAAAGGAGACCTAGATTAATTATTTGAAATCACTCCATCCAGATGGTTTTAATTTTCACAGCAGGGAACCGGCATCTTTTTAAGGTGATATTTTTCAAATTAAAATCAGCTTGGATATTACTCATAGGGGCTGCAGAGCAAGGGGGTGGGGACTGGGGGCCAGCATGCCCTGTGTTTGTCCATCTGAGCGCGGGCTGTCAGGGGGAACCTGCATTGGAGGGATGTGGGTTGCTGACTGTCCAGCAGGACCACGGGTCAAGACGCTGGCGTTGGAATGCTTTATCAATATTAGCTCCTACTTTGGCTGGCCAAACCCTCTATTTGATGTTCAGGATTAGCAGCTTTAGTCACAGCGCTGAGGTTGGAACGGACAGGGAATACCTTGCAGCTTAGATGGGAGCTTGCTGTGTCCCACACTTGCCGGTGTGCAACCTCTGGAGCCCTCACGTGACCCCTTCGGTGGGTGGCCCCAGGTGTGTGCCTGGGTGTGTTCAACACTGTAAATCTCTGAGCAACTCCTTGGTGCTCTTCGTGTTGGCCATGGTTCTTGGGCCAGTCTTTGGGACCATTTGTGCTGAGTCCATAACCTTGCCTTGGGTGGAAGCTGCTCTCCCTGTCTGAGGCTGATCGTTAGTCCTCTGTAATGCCCGTGTCCGTTTGAAGGGAAGACCTTTCACAACCCCTTCTTTAAAGACAATCCTACCTCTGGCCATTCCTTGGTTCATTAATGCTGTATTGCATCAGAGCAGCTTCCCTGAACTTCTTGAAGCCATGGGCATTCACGAAGTTATATTCCATGTTGCACATCTTCCTCTAGAAGACCCATCTTTGACTCTGTGCCACCCTTCTCCATCCTGGCATTGTTTGTCTTTTTATCCTTACGACAATGGTATTTCTGTTTCACGAGGCCCTGGCTCACTGAAGTGTGTGTGTAGTCACTGCTTCGATGCCACCTCAGCAGGTGCAGAGGGAAAGCCTGCAGCACTCAGCTGTCACTGGCAAGCTGCTCTCCATCACAGATACCCAAAAACCTGACTGGGCTGCCCCTGGGGCCGAGTCCTGCCTGGGGCCAGTGGGTTCCAGCACAGACTGGGTGCTGGCTGGGTGTTTGTGTTGCCTGCAGCCTTGTTTGCGCTGCACACAACCGGGCTGTTGGCTTGCGTGGAGCCAAGCCCAGTGGTGGTGGCAGAGCAAGCATTGGATGCAGCTCTCTGATGGCAGCACCTTGCTGGCTGTGCCATCTCCCCATGCCCTGCAGGACGCTGTGGCTCTGCCCACATCCTTCCTCCCAGCACACGCTGCAGCATCCGCTCGCCCACTGGATGCCCTTTGCACGCTGGCATAGCTGAAGCCTTGATGCACTCCTGGCCCTTTCCGTGAGCCCTGCTGCCAGCAGCCCCTCTTGCCCCACTTTGAATTTCTGAAGGGTTTAGATAAATATCAATATTTATGCATGATTGCAAGTAACATTCTGCTATAATACAGGTGTTGTCCTGCTTGCTGTCAGAAGAAAGTTATTCTTTACGTATCCCCTGTGATAACAGGTTTATCTAAATAAATGTAAACTATTCACTGGAAAACCCTGAACTCACAAATGTGACTGAGCTGAAAAGGGAAAACTCCATTTAGGGCCCTTGTGAGTTAAAGGTTTGTGCTATTTGCACTGCTGCAGAAGCCAAAAGCTGACTTTACAAGTGGGAAAAATATTAATGTGTTTAAATGAAACAAACTCCTATTTCTATCCCCATGGTAAATCCTAACAGCGAACATATTTGCTCTTAGAGGGTTTTAAAGTTTGAAATATGAATGCCAAAAAGAATGTGACTTTTTGCAGCACAGATCAAACATTCTCCAGAGTTTGGCAAAAGCCATGTTTCTCCGGTAAGGCTCGGGTCTTACGAACGTGAGTATTTCCAGAGCAGGACCGTGGATTTGCATTGCTGACACTTACACATTCTTGCATTGTGTTTCGACCATGTCTCCTTCCCCCCCCTTCATATGGGAGATGGATCTGAACCAAAATGTCCAGTCTGCCTGTTCCTGCCTCTCCAGGGAAATTCCTGGAATTCGAGCCTCGAGCATGACTGGAATTTTTGTTTAGATCGGAGATGGAATAAAACACTGACTTTGGTCGTGTCTATGTTTTTGAGGTGATGATGGCACACTACGCTTGTGGGTGGCAGCTCAGCTACTTCTGCAGATACAGTTGTGTCAGGGCAGGTGGTTTATCAAGATACAGCAGGAATCTGTCCTCTACCGTGGCTCCTGGCAGTGCTGCAAACCAGCTCTGGCCTCAATAAATGTATGAGGTTGGCCATATTTCTCCCACCTACAGCGGGAATCACAGACCTGGACTGACAGAAGGCAATTAGTGCCCTCCTGGGACCATAGTTAGACTCACAGAGGGTGTCTGCAGGAAGGGTGCTCATCAGAGAGGACAAACAGTGCCTATATCTCATCCGCTAGCTTGTTGCAGTGATCTTCAGGAGGTTAACGGCGATGTTTTGCACCACAAGTGTGTGGCTGGACCACTTCTATGAAGCATTTGAGGGTTGTAGCCTGTAGAGAAAAGATTTTCATTCTTGTCATGCTAATCTTTTATTTTCACAAGAATAAAATCCATGTTCTTACTCTCTGAGAACCCTTCTGCAGTGTGAAGAGGAGCACCTAGCTTTATATTGCTGATGGGGTGGTGGGGTTGGTGTGAACTGATGGAGCACTCATGTGCTAAACTGGCATGAAATCTGGAGCATCTGCCTAGGAGCCAGTGGAGACTTGTCAGGGCTGCACCTGTGACCAAGCCTGGAGCTCAGCCCCCGGGTAGTTCCTTGGATTATTTCCTTGCAGAACATCCCAGTGTGGGATGGTTCAGGTAGAGGTAATGGGACAATGTGCTGATGAGTTTGTGTGCTCTGACTTAATGGGACCACATTGGTAAATGCTTTTTTTTTTTCCTTCCTTTACAAGCCCAGCTTCTAGTGGAAACAGACACTTTTGGCAGTCAAGTCCGGATCAAAGGGAAGGAGACAGACTTCTACCTTTGCATGAACAGGAAAGGCAAGCTAGTGGGGAAGGTAAGTGTTTCCTATTAATTCATTTGTAACATGAGTGTTACCTTTAGCAGCCTCCTCAAGGCTGTAATGATGTGTTTGAGCGTTGCCTGTCAGCCTTCAAATGAAAAGCAGGATGAGGAGGGGATGTGGGGTTTGCAAGGCAGCTTGTGCCCTTCCAAGCCCTCCTCTACATCCATAAAGTCGAGGTCTGCAGCCAGCCCAGGGATTCTCTGATGATACTTTGGATGGATTGGTTTGTGTTTTACGGTTCAAATGATGTGGGATGTCATCTCAGCGTCGTGGTGTCGTGGCCACCTCCACAGTGACGTTGTTACTTGGTCTTTCTTTGGAGTGAAGGGTGAGCAGAGCACCGTGCTGGGGAGGTTGTTGCTGGGAGGCAGGCAGGGTAAGACTCCTTTCAGTGGTGAGCCAGGGGATGGTGTGGCAGAGCCAACACTGGAATCTGAACATCGTACTGGGGCTGGGCCTCACGGTTCTAGCATTACAGGAATATTTTATTACTTTAGATCCCCACACAATGGAAGCGTGTAACAAATTACAGCACGTTCACCCATCCAGCTTAACTTCTTTGCTGAAGTCATATTTTTTATGTATTAGCTTGTTTTTGTAACTTAGGCAGTTCTTCTGTATTGCTGGCAAACCTAGAAGCTTGCTAACCAGGCAGGAGCTTGCTCAAAGCTAAAATATCACCAAAAAAAATAGTATAAAAGAAACTATCACTGCCCTGAGAGGGCCCCTCCTCCTCTCCAAGCACTTTGCACCACCAGGAATTCAAATCTGGCATCTTTGTGGCTGTGAAAAAGGGAAGCTGCATTTTGTTTTGAGTCAACACAGCGAAAGCCACGCTCCCAAACAGAAACCAGAAACCAAATTGCTCTGATGAAACATTATTTACTTTTGTGGTCCCAAGAGTGATACTTGTGGGCCAAGTGCTTTTGCTGGAGAATCCTTCCTGCCACTTCTGTTTTGTCGTGAGCAGACTTAGACCTCTCTGGGTATTTAGACCTCTTATGGATGCTTTTGAATATTGCACTAAACATACAACTGGCCTTGGATTTTGTTGTTGTTGCCTTAGTTTTTCATCCTTTAAATGTGATAATAGTATTTTTGCCTGAAATGTTACAAGGATAATTTTGTTAATGTTTATGAGGTGCTGACACAACAATAATCATAGAATCATGGAATAGTTTGGCTGGACCCTTGAGGTCATGGAGCCCAGCTGTACCTGTCCACTACTAAACTGTACCCCTGAGCACCTTCTCTGCCCATCTTTTAAACACCTCCAGGGATGGTGACTCAACCACTGCCCTGGACAGCCTCTGCCAGGGCCTGAGAACCCTTTCAGTGAAGAAATTTTCCCTAATATCCAATGTAAATCTCCCCTGGCCCAACTTGAGTCCATTTCCTCTCATCCTATCACTTGTCACTTGAGAGAAGAGCCCAGTGCCCACCTCACCACAACCTCCTTTCGGGAGATGCAGAGAGCAATGAGGTCTCCCCTCAGCCTCCTATTCTCCAGGCTAAACAGACCCAGATCCCTCAGCTGCTCCCAGGACCCCTGTGCTCCAGACTCTTCCCCACCTTTTTTCCCCTCCTCTGGACATGCCCCAGCCCCTCAATGTGCTTCTTGTAATGGAGACTTAGAAGCATCCAAATTAAATGGGGTAAAATGAGCATGAAATCTTACCTTTTGCTTTGATAGCCCTTACCCCAGGGTGGATCAGCAGTGGTTCACAGTGCAACCCACACCTCTTCCTGCTCTGCGCTGAGTGTCCGGGTGCTTCTGGCAAAGTAGAACCCATTTTTCAAAACCTATCATATATTTTGGCCTATTTCATCCTTTGATTTGGCCCACTGGGCACCAAGGTTGAACACTTCTTGAACTTGTTACCTTTCATGCGGTGTAAAGCTATTTTGTTGTTGTTGTTGTACTTTTCACAATGTTAAGATGGCCAATGGTTTGTTATTAAAAAAAAAGAATGTATTCTTGTAAATATGAGCCTTCCCACCTCAGACTGTTGACAAGTTCATAAACCAGCTGACCTGAGCAGGAGGGGGTACGGAGCACGGTGCTTGGAAGGAAAATGTTCCAGACGCGTTGCCCGTATTAACAGCTTCTCATGAGCAAAAAGGAAAATAATAGCATGTCTTTTTGATACCAAAGAGTGTGGTTTTAATTAGTATCATAGTTTTAGCTCTTTTTGTGGCAAGAGTTTGAGGGAATGCTTTTTAGCCTGAATGCTCTAAACAGCTAGTAAACCCCAAGGAAAACATTAGATAAAAGTTACGCCTGGGCTTATACAAATATTTAAGTTCAGTCTGGGGATGGAGGGGAACGAAACCCATAAACTGATTGTTTCACTGTCGCCCCGGTATGTTCATTTGGCAAGAGAGGAGCTGTGGGACTCAACTGGGTCTCTTTCTCTGCTCGTTTCCTATTGCCTTACACTGCATAATCCCTAACAATACCAGCATATGCCATCTGGCTTTGTTCTCCTCAGTCAGCAGTTTTGGATCCCCCCTCAGTTGAAAAACCTGCTTTGCATTTAGTCCTTTTCGTTTCCCATAATCACCTACAAAGGGTATTTCAGAGCGGAGCAGGTTGTCATTGTTCTCGGCTGGAACTGGTGATGTGTGCAGGAGTTCCAGAGCCAGGCCTTGTTCCTCACCTCGGATCCAGTTGTGTTGTAGGGCAGAGAAGAGCAGCCTTTGTGTCTTTTTATTTATCATCAGTTGCACATATTCCCATGTTTCTGAGTGGAGGCCCTCTGACAGAGTGCTCTCAGGAGCACCAAACCTTGTGTTTTCTTCCTCGCGTGGTTGTAACCACATGTGTGTTCCTGGCCAACATTGGCCAAAGGGCTTGAAGGTGTTTTGCAGAGATTTCTAACTTTATTTATTGTCACAGCATGCAACTGCTGAGGTCACCGACACTCTATGTGCTGCTTATGAAAAGTGGAGGCAGGGCAGGTGTTGTACAGGGAGTGACTTTTCTGTTAAAGGTGACCAGCACCGGGGGAAAATTAATTGGATTGTGTTTCATCATTGATTCTTGGTGTTATGTTGAAGAAGGCCCAAGAAAGATTTCATTTTATTTCTTTTCCATCTGAACATGTATTTTTGCCTAGAGGTTTTTTAGTGTAGAAGTTGTAAATCCTGTGTTTTCTGATTTTGCTGAAGTTTTGTATGGACCACTGAATTTTATGGTGGAGAGAGATTAAAATATGAACAGTAACTTGTGGTAAATCACGGGGGAGGAGAGGGCTCTGAAAGGTTCAGCTCTCCTTCCAAAGAGAGGTGTGATGTGACTTACTTACCCACTTGTGACAAGGCACAGGATGACAGAATACAAGAACTCTGAATATTTGCAATAATTCAGTGTTATGGGAGAAGAGGAGCTAATGGTCTCTTTGGAGAGCTCTGAGTTTCTAACTGTGGTTCTCTGGGTGAGTCCTGTGATTTTTCTCTCTGCCCTGGCTTATCTTATCTCGTGCATTGTGATAAGAAGGTCAATGAAGTGGGACTTGGTGTTTGTAAAAGGCTGTCAAAGATAAGTCTTTTAAGTCTCCAGAGCAAGGAATAGCAGCCCCTGGTGTGAGCAGGTGGCTGTTAATTAGCTTGGCCACCTCTAACTGCTCTTGCTGTGCCTATCCTTAGAGCAAATTGCTGCTATCTAGACTTGCAGGACACTGCAGAGATTTCCTTTCCTTGCCCTGTCCAATCTCCTCATCAGGAGAGCATTTGCAAGAGGTCAGTGATGTCTGTGAGGCTTAAACTAGATCTGTCAGCACTATTACAAGATGACCAAAGCCCTGCCCCTTCCTTTAGGCACTGCCAGGGCCAGTGACTGCTACTTGGAAATCAAAGCATCTCCTAATCTCTGGACACTGTTGCCAGAGAATTTCCAATGGTTCTCTACCAGGCACCCATCTGGTCAGCACCAGAGCTCAGGTTGTAACTGGTGTCTGTGATGGGAGGGTTTTTCACATCCAGCTGTAAAGGGAGAGGAGAGCATAGACCCGTTTTTCTGGACTGACCAAGGACAGAGGAAAATGGACCTTGGCATCCCGCAAAGCTGCCAAGTGGGAGGAGAGGCTGCCCTCATAGCAAGGGAGTCATCAGTTTTCAGAGCAAGGTATAGAAGCAGGGAAGGTAAGTAATGGCTGGAAGGAATCCAGAAGATCTGAGAAGAATGGGGAAAGAGCTAATCACATCTTCAATTTGATCCAGAAATTTCTTCAGAAGATTCTCAAAGGAATCCCACTAATGTTCTTTCATGGCATTAGGTGCAGTATGTCTTTTCCAGATCCGGCAGAAATGTTGTTCCCTGTTGGTTCTGGTTCTCTCTGTTCTCTGTTGGTTTGATTTTTGAAAACAGCTCCATCTCTTAGTGCTTGAGCTCTTCTGGGAAAGAGAAGTGGGTGTTGGGTGCTGAAGCCATCTCATTAGGGTGGGATGGGACTCTGAGCGTGGGTGGAGTTGGGACAGTGTGGCAACAAGGACTTGTGTGCTGTGCTCCTGTGTGATGCTGCTCTGCATAACGTGGCCGTCCTAACACTGCGAGTCTGCAGGAAACTCCTGTGCTGCTGTAAATGGGGAGAAGTCCTTGTCCTGAGGTGGGATGTGGCTGCAGAGAAAACTCCAGGAATAGTGGCAGAATTAGAAAAGTGATAGAATGGAGTCTGTCACGAGTATCATCCCTGCCAGCTCTACAGAAAGTGAGAGCAGTAACTTTGCATCCTGAGAAGCTCATTACGTTCAGCTCCATCTAAGAATTCAAGCCTAAGAGAATGCAATGTTATAAAATGGGTGATTTCCTACCAAATCCATATGCACCATCTCTCTTTGTATTTTCTTTCCAAAGTCCTCAATAGGCTGGTATGCTCATATTTTCAGAAAATCATTATAATACATATGCATTATTTTTGAAAAAGCATTTTAATAGGTTTGATTCTGTTTCTCCTTTCTCTGTGCTTAAAGTGAACGGTGGGAAAAAGCTGTTAATTGAAGGGTAGGAACCCTTTATCCATTTGGAGTGGCCAAGGTGTGGCTGAGGCATTGCTTCAGCTCAATGACAGACAAGTCTGGTGCTTCCTGGGCACAGCGTTGCTGGTGCTGTGTCTGTAGCAGTGAAGCCCTCCTGGCACTCACAAAGCACAGAGAAGCAGTGCTGAGCTTGTGCTGTCCAGCACGGTCCAACTCCTGAAGAAAACCTCTGCCAAGCCAAAGCGTGACTGTGCCAGGGGCTCGACATCTGCACCGAGGGCTGGAGGTGGCACGACCACCATCACCTCTTCCCCAACCCTGACCAGCACCACTTTGCTGATACCACTTAAAGCATAGCCACAAGACTTTTTTTCTGGTGTGACAACTGCTTTCCAAGCCAATATATTTCTTAATGTTACCAGAAAGTTGCTTATACCATATGGCAAGGCTCTCTGTATTTTTGCAGGACAACAAACAAATTGTTGCTGGATGCCAGACTGCTCTGGCAGAGCTTTATCACTGATGCCTGCCAGCAATAGCCTTTAGGGGATAGTAATAATTTGGGGTTGTTTACATTACAGCTTTAAAACAGGGGTTTTCTTGAAGCGCGTGTGTGTTTAGTCAGGAAAGTTGACTAGAAGACTCTGATGGCATCAAAGAGTGAAGGTGCTCACTGTGGCCTCTGCGTGCGGTCTTGGTCCTATATAATACTTCTGACTTTACAGGAGGAGTGTGTTGTGTTAGAAGAGCTCCAGGTGCTTCAGTGGGAGCCACTCTTTGTAGGACAAGAGGACTTAGCTAGGTAGGAGACACCAGGTGGTTTCTTCAAAGCCTTATCAGTGTATCTGGACCAACTTTGTCATCAGTTGGCTTTGGTCAAGGCTGAGGTTGAGCTTTCTTATGAAACACCAATGGTGGGAAACCAGGGCCAGGCTATGTTAGCCTGGGACAAGGAGACACAAGGATATGCTCTGTGCCTGATGTCCTTTGCCTGCTCAAGACCCGCATGACATTTGGCCATGAGTATTCCAGCCAAATGTGCTGCGAAGATGTTGGGAGGTGGCGAGGGCAGAGGGGCAACAGGGATTTGCAGCTTGAAACCTCAATCCAGTAGATGAGGTATGTGCACTCCACAGCTTGTATATTTAAAACCACGCCTAACTGCATCTTGGATTTGGGGCAGGACTCAGAGTTTCACAGGGTTTTGATGCTTATCCAGATTTTTTCCCAGAGTTGCACTGTATATGGGTTGCTTGAAAGGCACTCGTAAAACCTAAGTTTCTGGGGCTGAATGCTGAATTTGCAACAAAAAACACGAACAGAATTAGTGGGGTGTCGGGTTTAATAGCGTGCGTTTTGTGGATCTCTTTGTGGCGTGTTCAGCCATAAACTATTCTGACTTGGCATCTTATGTGAAAGCAAAACTCAACATGGCTTTTGCTGGATCTTGCTCAGATCTCATTTTGAAATGCAGCCTGGTTCTTCAGATAGAGTGGGACTTGTCCTTTTTGAAAGTGAACTGTTCCCAGCCTTTTGTTCCCCTGGGAGTTTGTTTAATTCATCTAAATAAACACCTTCATTGGAACCTGGAGCCAAGCAACCTTGGACCCTGTCGTACATTGAACAGGGACCTGATCCCAAACCAATCTTAAGTGTCTGAAAATCTGAATCAGGGCCTGCGGGGTTGAAAATACCTTAAAAGCAATGGGATGACAAAATCAATTTTGTCTCACTTGAGCCATTAGAACCTTCTGCATTCACCTAATCAGGCTTTTTCCTGCAAACAGTGGGGAAAAGAAGAGATTTTTTTTTTTTTCCTGGAAACTTAGAAGCTGAGATTCTCATGAAATTAAAAGCTGAAATGGAAGCTGAAATCAATCGTCCTCCTCCGTTCTCAGCCTCCAAATATCATGAGGTTTTTGGTAACACTGCAACCTTTCACAGCTGCTCCTTTCCCTTTGGTGGGTGAAGTGAAGCGTGGCATTCAAACTTTTGTGGATGCTGCTGTAATTTGTATCTGGTTCATTTACTGCAATTTCAAAGCTGTACAGTGCTGGCAATATGTTGGAAGAACTCTCCAAGGAGGAGCTGCTTGGTGTTATGGCAGGAATGTTGTTATTACGGAGTCTCAGGGTATGTGGACACAATAATTTCTCATACTACTTCTAGTAGGTCCTAAAAGCTGGTCAGATTCCATCATACACCTTCCCTAGGGGCTGTGTTGGCTCTGTTCCTCTCTTGGGAACTGTAGGTGGCACAAGGATGAGATGTTACAGCCCAAGGTGGGTCTGGTTGTGCTGGCTTTGCACACTCAGGGAGAAGGAGCCCCACTGGAGCAGCTTTGTATTCGAGCAGAGGCAGCTGTCAGACTCCGAGTGTTACCTGGCTTTTCCAGGAGTCCTTGCTCTGGATGGCACAACTATGTGATGATCCCCAAGAAACCATTTGTGGTTGGGCCCAATGAAAACTACTTTCCAGTGTTTATTGCACTGAGGCTGCCTTGGCACAAAAGTGACTCTGATGCTGCAGTGGTTCCTTGGAAGTGGTAGGGGTTTGTGCAAGCTCAGTGGACCTTTGCAGTGTTAATATTTGCTGTGAGCAATGGGCCTTGTCCTGGTTCTGTGTTTGTGATGATTTGTTTATAGCAGTGTCTTGCACAGAAGTTTCTCTGGAGGTGGGAAGGAGAGGGGAGAATTATGTGAATGCAAGTAATGAATTTTGTGGATGAAGTTTAGATGTTTTGTGGTGGTGTGGGATAGCAGGCAGCTGATCTTGGTGCTGTAGGGAGAGAAAAGGTCATTTTGATGTTCTGTGTGCTCAGAAGGGGATGAGCAGTTTGCTGGCTACTGGTGAACACTGAATGGCTGCAAGGCTGGGGAAGGAGAGGCAGGAGAGCGTGCAGAGAATGGGAAATACTGAGGAATGGTGGCAGTGCTTGAGCTCACACATTGCACAATAGGCTGAGGAGATGAAAGGAATGTGCTTATGTGGAGAAGACACATTGGTTTCACAAATGGTTAAAAACCTGCATCAGTTCTTAGCAGAGTCTGTTCGTGCACATATGCTTGGGTGCCAAAGCCCTGAAGGCTTGTCTGAGTGAGGAGACTGTGTTAGTCACTGAATGGAGAGAGACCTATGCCACCATGTAGACATTTACCAATGTCTTCCCTTTGCCAATCAGTTGTTAGAGCTGTGTGTGCATTTTTCCTGCATGGTCTGTAGGATTTTGAGCGTGGCTTCACAAAAGGAGCACGTTACTAAGCACAGGTAGGCACACAGAACACTGCTGGGGATGGATTTAGCTGCTTTGTCAGGATCAGTCACAGTGTTGGTTGGACATCACCTGATACCTTGTAAGAATAATGCGAATATTTGAGGGCTGTGCTAAGTTTTTCTGTGCTGCTTTCAGTTCTTACAATCTTCTGAGCACCCTGGGTGGGTGCTGATCCTCTCAAGCTGAGCAAGGCCAGGTGGTTTTGCTTTAACCAAACTGTGGGCAGAGGAGCCTTGCATGACATGAGCTGTGAATCCTGCAAACTTGAACTTCTCAGCACAGCCACAATGCCTTGTTTTCTCTAAAATAAAGCAGAAAGTCTCTTAGCCTTTTATTTTGAAACATAAATTTCTTCGTGCTGTTGGTTTTATGCTCAGGAGTTGCAGCTGCTCAGCTGAGGATGTGAGTGTTGGCCTTTATCTCCAGGCTGTGTCTGGTCACCAGAGAGCTGTGTAACAGGTTTATGGATTTCTTGTGATTCCTCTTTAGTAAATTAATATTTTCCTTTGGATATTCCTAAGAAGCAAATTGGAATTTTGCAAAGTCAAGGTTCACATTGCAGACCAAGTTTGTAAACTTGACCTCTAAATCCTTTTCTTATCCCATGACTGGAAGCTGTATATTGCCTTCCAGGGAAAAAATACCACCTTCTTGAAAGCTGTGTGATAATTTAATTTAATCCTTTCTGTGTTCAAGGAGCAAGTGTCACCATAAAGCTGCTAACATCCTGTCCCCTGTGTTTCTTAGTGGCTGCAGCTGTGTGTCGTGTTGGAATATTTAAGTACCCTAAGGTTAAATGTCAATTGAAATTATTGAGAGGGGATCCCTAAGCCCCAGCCATGCCTCACCCTCTTTGAGTGAAGACTGTGAGCTGTATGTGTCTTATCCTGACACTCGTATCAAATTGAATTTAATTGCTTTCCTCAGAGCATCTTATCTCCAAAGTGCAATTTTGATTGGTCTCGAGTATCTCTAAGATGAGGGTGATGTTTCTGCTAAATGTAACTTTGCAAATACACCAATGTGTTCAGCTTGGGAGAAGCCACAAAGTAATGCAGCCTTGTCTTCCTCAATTGGATGTGGTTCAGCTGCACATTCAGGTGGATCCTTCACCTTAAGGACTCTTTGTGTTTGACTCTCAGATGGGTTTTGCAGATGAAGTGAGAACGGAGGCTAATTTTGAGGTGGAAAATAAAATCTATGCTGTAGCAGCAGCAAAAGACAGTCCATTTGATATGGCCATTACAATACATTTAATGTCAAAGAAAAGTAGATCTTGCTTAAATGTATTTTTGCTCTTAACATTGACTTATATTGTCTTCTGGATACTTGAAAATATTGGCTTTGCCTGAAGGAGAACAAATCTCAAAAGCATTTCATTTTGTATACGGATGAAACTTTGTCACTCACAAGCTGGAGCAGTTCCCAATGATCGTTTTTATGGATGGCCCTTGATTTGATCATGGATTTCTCTTTTTTCTTAGTAATATAATTTGAAATGAAAAGAACTAAGGCCATCCTGCAGACAATCAATGACCTTTCTTGGTCCTAGATTCCACTGATTTAAACTTGCCCCAGAGAAACTGGTGTCACTGCCAGAATGTAAGCTGAATGAGATTGCACTGGTTTGAAATGATAGCTTAAGAAATTAATGTGTATGTTTGTTTAATGTTTATAAACCTGGGGCTTACCAGACCCGCTATGGGGTCAGCAGCCTTTGTAGTCTTATGTTCTTGCTCCACTCATTGTCTAGACCTGATGTTTTAATCTATTAAAAAAAAATCCTATATATTAAATTTAAGCCCACACAAAATATGCTGCTGCTCTTAGTGGGCTTTTATAGACAGTTCAGGACTAGCCTGTGAGTCTTGGTAGAGACTGGAGATGACAGCTCTAAAAAAACCCACATCAAACCCCAGCAGTGCATTCAACCAAACAGACTGTTCTTTGTACGGATGGCTAGAAGTACCTTCAGAGCTCTTACTGTAGTTGGCACCCAGAAGCATACATGCAACTGGAGAAGGTAGGTGCAGGTAATGGTAGATGTCACAGACCTGCTCACATGTCATGTCTGAAGCCTGCTTGTGGTTTCAGATCTCCCAAAGCACTGCCTTCCTATTGCATGAATCCCACAGTTTTGACTTAAATTAAATTTTCCAAAATTTTCTATCAGTTTCGTAAATTGCATTTAAAAAGTTATTTATATTTCTCATCATTAATAGTAAATACACAGAGTTCTCAGTTAGGAGTTTCTTTTTCTATTTAGACTGAAAGAGAGGAAATTGAGATGAGATCTTACAAAGAAATGTTTTGCTGGGAGGGTGGGGAGGCCCTGGCCCAGGTTGCCCAGAGCAGTGGTGGCTGCTCCATCCCTGGAGGTGTTCAAGGCCAGGTTGGATGGTGCTTTGAGCCCCCTGATCCTGTGGGGGTGTCTCTGCCCATGGCAGAGGCTTGGAAGGGTGGGCTTTGAGGTCCCTCCCAACCCAAGCCATTCTATGATTCTATGAATTTTTGAATGAAAGGCAGAAGGAAAGAAAAATTTCAAACTCTTCTCTTCCTTCCTTGGGTCTTGCAGCCTCTGCTGTGTCTGGCACAAAGTGGGACACGGTTCTCGAAGCCCATAGGTCCCAACCCATGCACTGCCCATTTTTGCTTGCTCTCAGGAGAGATGGGATGTACCCCCTGGGTGTGTGGGTGCAAAAATGGGCAATGCTTCTTTGAAAGTGGGCCTCTGAATGGAGATGTACCCTATACTCCGGTTGGGTTTTGTATTACTTCCCCTGCTTCATGAATGCACTTAGATGTCCTCTATACATAATTAACCCCTGTGCTGTGCTGGCAGACACTTTTATTGAACTGCCCATCATGACTCCTAAGTATTTTCCTCAGAGGATTGTGGAGGTTCAGAGGCCAGAAAGATAGAGGAAATGTGCATGAAGCTGAGTAACTCTTGGCAGTTATAGATGCAGCTTCCCTGATTTTCTAGGAGCAAGAATGTGCATTTGGGTCAAGAGGTGTCTCTGTGGTGAGGGTGCCTTGCCATAAATCCAGGATGCTGAACAGCAGGATGTTGGATCTGTCCTGATAATGCCTATAAAGTGCATGAGGATGGCTGGACCCAGCTTACCAGCAGCCAGAGCACTCGGATTTGGTGTGCTTTGAGGGGGTGGTATTTCCCACAGCATAGCTAGGTCTGGCAGCTGCTGGCCTCACCTCGTTGTCACACTTTCTGACCTCTCTTTAAAAGGTGTAGTGTGAACGGGGGAGGTAGCAGTGCTAAAAGCTGTGGAATTATCATAGCTCCTGCCTTATCTTCTTCGTCTTGGGATTTTCCAAGCGATGCAGAACAAGTCTCACATTGCACCAGAGAAGGTTCAGATTGGATGTTGGGAAAAAATTATTCACTGAAAAAATTCTGAGGCACTGACAGAGGCTGCCCAGGGAGGTGGTGCATTCACCGTCCCTGGAGGGATTTAAAAGATGGACAGATGAGGTGCTCAGGTATATGGTTTAGTGGTGAACAGGTATGATTGGACTCAATGATCTCAAAGGTCTTCTCCAACCAAACGATTCTGTGATTCTGTGAGTCTGAGCTGTAACAAAATCTTTAACAAAAGGTTTAACAAAAGCTGAGCTTGTGCAAAATGAGTTAATATTTCCTGAAAATCACATGTCTTTAGGTACAGCTCTGAGCCTTTATAGGGAGCATCAGTGATGCTGGATGCACCAGCTATTGGTCCTCAGCTGGGGATGCATCACGAGTGGCTCACTGAGACTGCTGAGCCACAGAACTCCTGAAAACCCAAGCCTTCTGCACTCTGGCTGCTCTGAAATTTAGGAAACACAGGGCAGGATTTCTTCCATATAAAGTAGCGTGTGAATCTAACAGTGCCAGTGTCTGAGGGGAATTCTCAGCAAGCCTTTGAAATAATGGCTGAGCTCAGTGGGTGCACTTCGTGCCTGGGGGTGGCGCGAGATCCAGCACGACAGGGTAGCGCTGCTCCGGAACCCTCTGTCTGCCTGTCTCTCTCTGTAAGGGGAGGGAGTGGTGCAGAAAAGGTCCATTTTCAGGGTTTTTTCTTGCAGAAAACCCTAGGGCATAGGTCTCGTGGAAGTCTCTTGCATGAGCAGTACTTCTCCCTGCTCCAGGATTTTTAGGAAGAAGGGGCTTGCTCTCCTTGCAGAGGGAAGCAATCCTGCTTGTGTGGAGAGCTCGTGTCTCCGCAGTTTGACTTTGCTCCCGGGGGACTGAACTTGCAGAGAGGTGATAATTAGACAGGAGAGTGATTCCTGTCTCACTTGAAAGGTTGGGTCTCACTGTGCCCTGTGCCAAGCCGGGATTCCTGGGTTGTCAAAGAGGTGTTTCCTACAGTTTGGTGTTTGTTATTATTTGCAGCACCTCAGCGGCGCATTCATCCTCCTTACCCAGAGAGCTTCTAATTGCAACATCGTTTGGGGAGGGTGGAAGTGTTTTAACATAAGCTTAGCTAACAAAAGCTTAGCACAGCATCACTCATAGGGCTTAATTTGTGCAAATAAGGAAACCTTTCAGTCCTGGAGGCATCTCTCCCCGCACCGTGGTGTTACCCAAGCTGCTTGTGCGAGCTTATTGTTGCCGTAAAAGCCGAGTGAAGTTTGGATTTGCCGGTGCCCACTGAGCCAGTTTTGTGAAGCATAAATGAGAAAACCTGTGCTGGCCTCCCTTTCCCATAAAAAGCTGCTCAGGTGGCTTAGTGTGGCGGGCTAATGGGGAGAAGGCGGAGGCGGCTGCTGCACCTGCTAATGCTTTGGCTCAGGCTGGTGGCACAGAGGCTGCCGCGGGTTCCCCCTGAGCAGCAAGCTGTTAGTGGCAGGAATGCCTCGCTCAGAGGAGTGCTCCTGCCACGACAACAAAGAGCCCTTTGATCCTTTCCATTTGGAGAACTTAAAAAACGAGAAAGCCAAACTACAATAAGACCAAGTTGGGTCATAAAAAAAGGAGAGTAGGAGCACCAAAGCGCTCTGGAGTGTAATTGTAGAAGCGGCAAATGCTTTGGCACTTAATTCTCTTTTAGTGTCAGTTCAACATGTTTCATGTTTAAGACTGGAGAGCCCATCGCCAAATGTTCTGCACAAACAATCCGGGGCTGCTCCTTGGTAAGCTCAGGGCACTTGGAGAGCTCCTGGCTCCAGCTCAGCTCCTTCAGCTCCTCTGCCTTCAGCTGTGCACCAGCTGGAATTGGCCCATGGTGTATGAACAGCCCCACCCTTGAGGTATCCCTTTCCAGGGATGCTGCTGCTGCTCTAATCCTGCTTGGAAAACAGACTGGAAGTGCTGAGGTCCACTGCTTTGTCACTGGACCAGTGCTTTGTGCTGCTTCCTTTACTGGTGCACTTTCCCTTGCCTCTGCACAGACCTGGGTGATGCTGGAACGGTTTCTGAGGAAGGTGACATTTAGAGGAGGTGTTTTATAAGGTGTTTATCAGAAGTCTGTCTAACAGCTGCTGCATCTTCCCATGGCTATTAGGAGTGTGTTTAAACAAAAAATGCTTGGAATTATTTCTACGCAAAGGACTGAGTGCAAGTTGTCACCTCTGTGGTGGCACGGCCTTGTCGCATGGACAGGCAGCAGCTCCCAGGAGAAGAAACGGTGGTTCAAGGGTGGCTTATGGAATCATAAAATAGTTTGGGTTGGAAGGGATTTTAAAGCCCTTCCAGTTCCAATCCCCTGCCATGGGCAGGGACACTTCCCACTGGATCAGGGGGCTCAAAGCCCCATCGAACCTGGCCATGAACACCTCCAGGGATGGGGCAGCCACCACTGCTCTGGGCAACCTGGGCCAGGGCCTCCCCACCCTCACAGGAAATGATTTTTGCCTAAGATTTCATCTCAGTCTCCCCTCTTTCAGCTGAAAACTGTATGCCCTTGTCCTGTCCCTGAACTCCCTGATCAAGTGTCCCTCCTCAACTTTCCTGTAGGCCCCGATCACAGGTACAAGGAGGTTCCAACTTGAAGAGAACCTGTGCCTTTCATAGGAGCAGAGTTGTGCCTCTGTGATGGCTCTCAAACTGCTTTGAGTAGGGAACTTGGCTGGAGATGTTACCTGTGGGATAGTGGTGAGTGAAATGCGGGAGCAGCTTGTCCCCTGAGCATATTGTGGGACACCCTGGGGCCTTTATGGGGCTAGGTGTAGGTCCTTCCCCATCATCTGGCAGTACCATCACACTCAATCTGGCAGTTCTTGCACAGCTCAGAGGCTTTCGAAACCTCTGCTTTATTTTAAAAAATCAATTACAAACATAAACCTCCATGTTTTGAAGGGTGAGCTCTCTGCAAGCTGTATCCTGACAGCTAAATATGTGTGAAATGCAGCTTGGCAACATCTTCCAGCTGACGTCGGTGGCCGAAGGTGCAGCCCTTTATTGACAGCAAGTGTTTGCATTAGGAGGTCCTGGGGAAGGATGAGCAGGAGGCTGGAGCAGGGAGTGATTCTCGGCCAAAACCATCTCCCTTTTCTCTTCCATCTTCCTCTCTTTGGAGGACTGAGGAGTGACAGAACCATTGAGTATTTTCCTGCTGTTTAAATATTGATATGAGTAGACCTTAAGTGATGTATGCCCGGTGGCATTTAAGAATTATTGAAAACCCTTATAAATTACTTTTTTCCCCTAGCAGATTACCATGGGTCCAGCTCTGCATGGTGTAGGCAACGTGTGCGAGTGATTTATTCTATTTGGGATTATAAAGATGCTGTAAAATCATCTTGTAAGCATCTGAAAATCATTTGTCTGGCTCTGACATGTCTTAGCACGCACAGGAATGCTCTGTTTGGGGAAGTGAGGTCCTTATCCTGATTTATCTCAAGGTACTTGTAAATGTTACTGTAATTTCATGTTATCAAATCGTTTAGCTCTTCCTCTTCCAGAGTTATTTTATCTCATGTACCTTGTTTACTTCAAATTAGCCCTGAGGTTGGCCTGAAGTTGCACCTTGTTATTCCTCCACCTCCTGTCTCCGTCTTAGGCTCTGTCGGCAAATTTGAAGGTATAAGTAAACACTTTTTTGCTATTAATAGAATAACTTCCCCCTCCTACACACACATTTTCTTTTCATTCCAGTATTCGTTTTCCATGAGAAACTGACATTGCTGTACAAGCAGAAACCTCCCAAATTGCATGAAAATGCCTTAATTCTCCTAGCAACAAGGTCAGGGCTCAAATCCAGTACCTTTCCACAAGCGTGGGGGAAATGGCCCTTCCAATTACCTGCTTCCCCTGCGGTACGGATCCGGTCGGTTCATCAGCACCTGGGTTTGGGTGGATTTGAAACTCAGCCATGGTATTGTTTAAGAATTCTCCATTCATTGAGGAAGGGCTTGTAGTGGGCTGAGCCCTGAGAAACCTGGGGCTGGTTTTATGGCTTCCCATTGAAACCTGGTGGAACCCTGTGGTGTTGAGTGATTTCCCCTTTCCCCACTCATGTAGCTTTGATCAAACCCAGGGTTTGGAGAACGACACTCCCCCAGGAACTGGAACCACTGAGCTTTGCCCAGTTCTGCCATTCATTAAAGCATTTGTGAGCTTCCAGTTGTAGATGATAAAATCAGGACCTTTGTGCCTAGCCCAGGATGGAGATTGCCAGTCCTGTGGCAGAGCTGGCTTTGCTCCCATATAGGGGACACATACAGGGACACAGACCTTGGAGTAGCATGTTTGATGCAGAAGTTGCTGTAATCTGTGGTGTCCTCTTAATGAGACATAAGAAACCCTTTAGGCAGGATGGTGCATTCGTGATTTTAGGGTAAAACATCACATATTGTTGCTCAGATGATTGAATTGAAGCTCTGCTAAATGTATTAAGCCAGGGAGCGATGGCTGGTCCTGGAAACAGGTGATGTTGTTGCCTGCATTACTCCAGTTTAGGTTGTTGTGCCTGATGATTCCCATCTCACAGCTCAGTTTGTAGATCATATGTGGTTGTCTGGGGATCAGAGGTGTGGGTTTCTCTCCTGTCCCACAGTCCCTGTTCTTCCCACAAACTGCACCAAACTCTGCTGTGATTGTGCAAGATTTTTTAGGAAGGCTTCTAGGAAACAGCAAGCTGAGTTGTCCTTGGGAAGGCGTGGTAAGCATGCAGAGCTGGGCTCCTCACCTCAGCTGTCATGCCCAGAGGAGCCCCTGGGCAGAGCTGCTGCAGCCTGGGACCGACCACTGCTGCGGGTGCTGTGCTGGTCACGCTGTGGTGGCTTTACTGTCCACCAGGCGTGGGAGGGTGAAATGGCTAAAGACTGAGAGGGTCTGATGCTGTTCAGTTTGGATAGGGAGAGTTTAACAGTAAGCACAGCAGGCAGCATAGGCCTGAAGTACTGAAAATCTTATTTGAATTCAGTGGGCAGTTGTATTGAGCTAATGCTATGATGGAAATCCTTCCTTTGGCTTTGCTGAGCATTAGATGAAGTCCTGTATGATGCTCCATTATCCCTGTCCGGAATCCTTAAAGCAACCAGAGCTGAGACAACATCCAGGCTGAAGTGAGCCTGTACCTACTCCCTGATATCTTTTGGTGCATAAAGCAAAGTGCTGGTGCACAGAGCTATGGGTGACATTGTAGGTGCAGTGCCAGTAACTCAGCAGTTAAAGGGCAAAATGTATTTTCTGGAAGAAGTCTATAGGTGAGAAGAATTTTCCTGGTGCTGAGGGTCTTAAAGATGCTGTTGTGTGATGCTGCAGCTCCCTCCACTGCAGCATGTGCAGCCGTGTTCGAAGTCCAGTTCTGGGTCTGTTAATTGATCTCAAAGCTGAGCCAAATCCTGTATGGTGAGTTGAACCTGGCTGGATGCCCAATGCCCACCAAAGCTACTCTGTCAAGCTGGATGGGGAAGAGAAAAATATGACAAAAGGCTTGTGGGTTGAGATAAGGACAGGGAGATCACTCACCAGTTACTGCCACAGGCGGAACAGACTCTGTTTGGGGAAACCGGTTTAATTTATTACCAATCAAATCAAAGTAGGAGGAATGCTGTTTAGGGACATGGCTTCCTAAGCCAGGTACTTGAGCTTTGGATGGCTGCTTTTAGGCTGAGATTGAAAGGTGGAGAATGGGGAAGGACAATGCCATCAGAAATGAAAACCTCTTCTGAACAAAAAGCAACCCTGAGAGAGCAGAGATGTAGAATCGGGCACTTGCGTCGCCTCCTCTGGCAGCAGAGCTGGGGGTGGGGCTGGTGGCTGAGGATGCTGCTCCCCTGTAGTCTTCCAGCTGATGTCTCATTGGGATGCTGACCTGTCTGAGGAGCTGCTACAGCATGGGAATGTCCCTTTGCACTGCTGATGTCGCCCAGGGATGCGAATTGGAGCCAAGCAGTGGTGTGCAATGTGGCTCCAAAATAATTGTTTGGATTCAGGGACTAGAGTGGGGCTGGGGACCTCAATGCTTGTGGCGCCCCTCTGGTTCATCCCCCGAGCTCCACATGTGCTTTATTTGTCAGGTGGTGTGCCCAGGATGCTGCAGGTGAGAGTTTTCAAAGCACTGGGAAGGCTTAGACTAAGGCTTAAGCCATTATTTCACCGGGATTAGGGTGGATACGGATCCAAGCCCATAAGGCATTTCAAAAAACGTATCAAAAGTGAGCGGCAGAAGTGGCAATGCTGTTGTTTGGCCCATATGAGATTCTGAGTTTTCTGGTTTTTATGATCAAGTATGATGTTTCCCTGGAAAGAGATCAGTTCATCCTTCTTTCCTAATGGAAAAAGCAAAGCTAAATGTCTTTGCTTTGCTTGTGATTGAAGGAGCTGGACTGGATAAACTTAACTGTTGTCTTTGAAAAATTTTTCTCTCCTTGGATAGGAGTGTTTAAAAAAAATGAAATTATGACCTCATGCTTTCATGGGTTTTTTTAATCATTTCTATTTCAGCTGATGTTTGCTGCCCGTCCTGTGTTTGAACCAAAACCAGGGTCCAGATGTGTTGATTTTACTGATGCCAAATTGAGTTTAGGTCATTGAGATAATGATTTTTTTTCTTTTTTTCCCCTTTTTCAGCCTGATGGCACCAGCAAGGAGTGTGTCTTCATTGAAAAAGTCCTCGAAAACAACTATACGGCACTGATGTCAGCGAAATATTCAGGCTGGTATGTTGGATTCACCAAAAAAGGGAGGCCACGGAAAGGGCCCAAGACCCGGGAAAATCAGCAAGATGTACATTTTATGAAGCGGTACCCAAAGGGGCAAGTGGAGATACAGAAACCTTTCAAGTACACAACAGTCACCAAGAGGACTAAGAGAATACGACCCACCAACCCCAGTTAAAAATAGACAAAAAAGTGTCACAATAATAAACCACAAAAAAAAAAAACTGCACCAGAGGAATATTTTTACATGAAAAATAAGGAAGAAGCTCTATTTTTGTACATTGTGTTTAAAAAAAAATAAAAATAAAAAAAATTAATAAAAGACTAGATGGCAAACGCTGGGGAAAAGCTGTTAGGGATTTATTGTGACTTGAAAAACGAAACGAACTGCTCTATTTAAATTGACTTCTTGTTGTTGATGACACACAGGTGCTTATTTCGCTTTTCTTTTTCTTTTTTTTTTGGAAAGGACAACTTTTCAAGCATATCCCCAGAGGAGAAAACAAAAATTAATTATTAAAAATAAATAAATAAAACCAAAGAAAACCAAAGTTCTTTTCCCAAAGTTACTGAGACCCTGCCCTGAAAAGTGCCGGTTTTTGCAGTAATCTATTTATTGTCTGCTGCACGCCGGCCCCAGACAAGATGGTTTGTGCCGCAGCGGTTGAGTTTCCGTGGAGTTCTCGACGCATCGATCTTCTGTAACCTTTCTGACGACATAAGGTGTCACGGCTCCGTGATCCTGCATTATGCTCAGTTCTGGAGAATGCTGCTAACTACATTCAAGTGACTACAAGATGACCTAGTACACCAATGATAAGGGAATATTTTAAAACCAGCTATATTATATATATTATATATATATAAGCTATTTATTTCACCTCTCTGTATATTGCAGTTCCATGAACCAAGTATTACTGCCTCAACAATTAAAAAAGTTATTTAAAACACATGTACATATTTTTGCTGTTCACGCTTCTTTCCCCTCCCTGAGTAGTGTTTTCTTTAATGCATATTTATCTTTTATGTGAGGGCAGCAGGATATATTCGGGATAGGTTCCTCGCTATAAACTTCATTGCTAATTCTGTAATTCCTCCTTTTCCTTAATAACATCTTCCTCCTCCCCATCATTGTTCCTGTGAGGAAGAAATCTTGTGTGGGGTTATTATGAGAGTGGTGGAATCCACGCTGGCATTTTTCAAGAGCAGGAGATAAATTTGGTACTTTTCAGTCCAACAAATATTTCCTAAAGCTTTGGCCACGCAGAAGGTAAACTGGAAAATTAACATCTGGCTCGATTAACACATACTTACGTGTGGCTTGTGTTTCCTTCACTGGAGGTTTTGACAGGGGTTAGTTGTTTCAGCTATTTAATTCAATATTGTATCTTTTAAAGCTTGCCATGGACTGATCAAATCTCTCTCCCCGCGTAGCTCTCCCAGCCCTTCGATGAGTTGCTCTCCTCCTCAGTCCAGCCAGTTTTCCTCCTGGATGTTCTGCTTAGGACCCGGGTGATGTAAAGCCACAAGGTGTGAAGCTCTGTGTACAGACTGACCCTTGTGGTGCACTGGAACCAGAGAGGGAGGAGAAGAGAGGGGTAATGAAATAACCGACCTCAAGTTTGAGCTGAATTGGCAACTGAGCCTAAGTGAAGCTTTGAAGAGAAACTCACTTGCCTTTTTCCATCTCTCTGCATGCAGACGTTGCTACACTCCTTGATTCCAGCGAGGGCTGAAAATGCTCAAAGCCACTAAGAAAGCTTTTTCTTCTTAATCAGAAGAACAACTCTCCCCAGAACAAGCTTTCTCAAGGTAACTTTGAGAGCTGCAGCCAAATCGTGTAGATCAAAGCCGTTTGGGAGATGGGGCAGATAAGCGTGCAAACTTGAGGATGCTTATCTGAACCAATCTCCAAACCTCGCAAGCCTAGAGAAAAATGAGCAGTGCTAAACAGGGTCACTTCGTGCTGCTCCAGGAAAAGCTGGGCAGCCTTACAAGTGATGCCTTCACCCCAGCTAAGCATGGGCAGTTGCTTAACTGGCCCCTCTCGTAGTGAAAACACTGGGAGTTACTCCAGATGCACCTGGAGACCAGCAGGGAAGCAGGACCTGATGGCACAGTGGTGGAATTGGTTGATGGGGGCTGTAAAGCTGTGCCAGCTTTGCCTTCAGATTGATTCATGTGGGAGAGATTTGGGGAAAGTTCAGAGGAACACTGGAAGAGGTGGGGGACTGGGAGTGGCTGGAGATTTGCTGTGTTAATGCCTCCAAGAGGAGAAACCCATTTGATTTCCAGAGCGAGGAAGGATTTATTGGTGCCTTTTTTCTCCTTGAAATATCATCCTGGCCCGTGGCACTGATGGTTTCACTGTCAAACTGACAGGGTTTGTTTGCCATTGGGGAAATTTGAAGGAGTGGAGGCGGTAAATGCTGGAGAAGGCCGGGCAAATCTCCTGTGAGGCTGAGAGCAACCAAGGAAGAACTGCTGCCTGTACTGCAACACCCACTGGGACTGCAGACTGGTATGGGGGAACTAGGGGCCATGCAATTGTCACCAGGGGCCTCTGATACCTGCATTGGTGGTTTACAATAATATTTACTGGACAGGAATGAGATGTGAAAAGTCAGCATGGTGAGCAGATGCGGTCCCCACCTGGGTTAGGTGCCATCGGAGAGATTTGTTGACTGAGAATGGTGTGTGTTGAGTATTTGTGTTTGAACATCTTTCTGCTTTTCAGGCTTTGTTAACAACAAAAGGTGAGAAAATTTCACACCAGGTTTGCTTGGAGCACCTTCAGATTGGGCAAAATGCTGTTCTGGGGAGGAGATGTTCAAGAAATGAACAGAAATAGTGGACATCCATTATGTGTCCCGTTACGGACAGCCTGGGTTGTGCCTGGTGGTTAGGCCAGAGGTTGCAAGTAGTTGTCACCATCCCCATAGGACAAGTCTCTCTGCTGACCTCTAGATAACAGCAGCAGCTTGTCTGCAGTATTTAACCTTTGTTCCTTTCAGAAAGTCTTCAGGCTCCCTCAATATGAGCTGAGATTCCCCGTGTAGGCTATTACATTTGATTTACTTTATAATTGAAGATTGTTACTGAGGATTTAATTACTATTGTGGAAATAACCTCAACAGCAAGGGGTGTAGCATTAGGTGGTTGCTCGAAGCAACTGATGGCATTAACGTGTGTGGAGCTCTGGGTGGGCACACTTTAAACAAATACACTGCTTAATTGGATTTAATAAGAGCATATTCTAGCTACTGTTTCAGAAATACTGCAAGATTTGTAGCAGTGTTTTCATAGCTGAGATCAGATAGTGGCACACTCTGATAATGCTGTGGTTGTCTTTGTCATGAAGTTGGGTGCAGGCACTGCTGTGCACACTCAGATGTGAGGCCATCCTTGGAGGGAAGATTTGTAGGTCTAAAGTCAATACTTTGTGTGTGGCACAAACCAAAAAGTGCTGTTTGGTGAGACCTTCTGGGTGGTGGGTCTCCCATACTGTTCCTGTGATGGTGGAGGGTTGGCAGACAAAGCTCAGCCACGCTCTGCGTCAGGTCCAGCTAGGACAAACCTTTCATAATGGCATTGTTATGACCCCTGTAGGGATCACAGCTGGCTGAGAAGACTAAGAAAGTCCTAGTCCCTGTGCAAGGTGTCTTCCAACTCACAAAGGACCTTTCCTGGAGCTGTCAGCAAGTGGGAGTGGTTGACCAAGCAGATGACCCTGCATCTGGAGCCCCATAGCTGGCGTGGTCCTTCCTGCTCGACAGCCAGAAGTTTGTTCTGCCTCGGCCTTGTTGATACAAACGCAGGTACCATTGTGGGCTCTGCATTGTGAAAAAGGGTGGATGCTGCACCTGGTCTGCCCCATTCTAGCCTGGTTTGCCCCTTCTGCCAACAGCAGGCTTTTGGCTCTGTGTCTTTTGGGAGCATAAGCACGTAAAACTTGATTGTTTTCTTGGGCTGTCCTTGCAGTCTTGTTTAGCTCAGGATCATCTCCTGTTTCACGGGGTCACAGTTAGAGATGAGCATTTTGCAGAAGTGAAACACCACAGAAGCCTCTCCTGCCTGCTTGCAGTTTTACCTGTGCCCTTCTGCAAGCAGGGGATTATTGCACATGCCCCAAGGTGCAGCCTACCTATGCAGAGGGATTGATCCCTGCTGCTACCTCTTACACACCTGTGTGTATGGTATCTGCACAATCAATATTAGCTTTTGGAGTGTAGCCCTCCAATAAGTGTCACGAAGTGAGGCAAGGTGAGGAAGAAGCAATCGGGATAAAAATAATGAGGTCTAGGGAAGGAATGCTGTCCTAATGCTCAATCATGAGAAGATAAGACCAAGTTTTTACATCCATGACTTCTGGAATTAAGGCTGTAGCCTAGAGATGATCTGGGTGCTCTAGTGCCTATAAACTTGATATGTCCGTGGGGAGACTCACGTGGGAGCTGAGCAGAACTTGGGGAGGATCCTGAAAGCACCATGAGGCCTGAGCTTGGCTCACCTCTGCTGGCTGCACCACCTGAAATTGTCTTGGTCTTTGCAATAGTTTATTTACCTTGGCTTGTAGAATCATGGCAAGGTGAAATTTAGGTCTGGTTTAAGCCAAAGCCTAGCCTACACCAGCTCTCAGAGCAAGACTCAATAGGCATATGCATTGTGCTACAGGCAGTGTTTTGCCCCATGGATGTCCATCAGCTTTCCTGGATTCAGGAGTGTTTTGGTGTCTCTGTACTTTCACAAAAACAATGGAATGAGATTTCAGCCAGGACATCAGCCTCCAGCTGGAGAAGGTGGTCTAGGAGTTTGTCTTGTCTAGGAGTGTTTGTCCACCAAGGAAGATGTAACTTTGAGCAAATAGAGGTGGCTGGAGGTGGGATAGGTTGGGTCATAGAAAACATGGGTGAATTTGGCTCTAAGACCCAGAATGTTACCTAGCTTTGAAAAATAAGGTTGTAATGTATGAAAAAGTGTGTGTTGGGGGTGGTTGTTCTGTTTTAGGGCACTGAATTCCTCTGCAGTGCAGATATCTGCCAAAGGACAAGGACAAGGCGGCGTGTGGATGTTGGTGTAGCTGTAAATAACCCTTGCAAAGCCCTTTGCCTGCCTCAGATAGCCCAGAACCCCATTTGGTCCCACTCATCCAACATAGCAGAAAGGCTCAGACAACTGTGAGTGTCCCTGGGAAAAGAGCTTTTCTCTCCCATCCACTCTCAAGGTATTGAACATCGTGATTTTTGCCTGCTGCAAGGGAAAGCAGGTATATTCCTGTGCATAATTTCCTGGTGGAGTGCCAAAGGGTGGAAGTTTATACTTAAGATTCACAACAGCTGTTTAAAGTGCCTGTGTCTCGTGCCAGCCATACCACCTGAATGGCCAAGGGATATATATAAAACTTCAATTATTTTCTGAATGTTTGTTGTTATTCATTTGGAGACGGATGAGAGGAGATTCCTCACGAATGATGTAACCTATGTAGACTCTGTTATTTCCAACGGTGTGAGCTGAAAAATTAGGAAGGAAAAATCAGGTCAAACTGAAACTTTTCTTTTTTTTCAAGTGAGACAAAGTACTGGGTGGAGAGATTTGGGGTTACCAAAACCGTTCAATTCACCCTATTTAAGAATTTGCTTAATATCTTTAAATATAGGTAATGTTAAAGGAAAGATAGAGGAAATGGAAGCTTGTCTTTGAAAGAGAAAAGCAATACTTGATTTGTAAAATAATCTCACCTGCCAGTTTCTCAGTTGATTCTGTTTTCAGTGTCTGCAAATAGATTTGAGCCCCTCTCTAAACCTCCACTCCTGTGGCAGTTCACTGTTTCTTAGCAAATGCCACCTCACTCCACTGGCCAAGGCCCTGGTTGGTAACACCCACGGCCTTTTCCGGAGCCTGCTGAGCAGTGCAGAGCTCAAACCTTCCCTGGGTTGCCCATGTTTATACCCATTTCTGCTGCCATCTCTTTTTCGCCAGAGCCTGAATCCTGGCTGATGGGGGAAAAATTCAAGACACCATTTCCTTTCTCCCATGGCATTTTAAGCACACAACAACCATGTTAATGTGCCACTCCAAGGAGATGTAGACCCCTTCCATGCACCACCTGCAGAATTCCTGTCCCACAGAAAGGTCTGGTGCACACTGGGTTCCTCCCAGCTGTCAAGACCTCCAAGTTTAGTGGTTGCCCACAGAGACAAATGAAGGTGTGAGCTCCTGGCAGGTGATGACCACTGCAGTACCTGGCCATGTTTGTTTTGGGTTGGTCTTGTTTCTCTACGAAAGTTATGGAAAGTTGTAGTCCAACCAGGGCAACCCCAAGGTGGCAGACCCCTGCCTGCCTGAATTTGGGGCTGACAAAAGGGTAACTGTGTGCACATCCCCAGTGTCTGCCAGGCTGGGGACCTGTGGCTGAGCCACAGTAAGTGTAACCAAGTTAAGCTGGGCTTGGGAAACAACCAATTGAGTTTCCCAAGCCACATCAGAGCCATCTGAAGAGAGATGGATTGGTCTGCTTGGGCCTATAGGATTGAAAACACTGCCTTTGTTTTGAAAATAACTACTATAGTGGCCAGGAATAACAGAAGATGTAACCGCATCCAAGCCTCTAACGGGAGTTTCTTTCTTGGTTAAGCAGCACAAGTGTTGTGAGGTTCCTGGTGTGTTTTGAGGGATGTCCTGGATGAAGAACAGCCTGGCCTGGCCATGGGAAGCACCACAGGTGATGCTACAGTTCTCCTTTCTGGCAATGTCAAGGACTTACTCCTTCCTTGGGTTGTGTTTTCCCCAGCTTGTGCAGTCCCAGGCTTGGAAGGGCCTTTTTTTTTCCCCGAAAGAGGCAGTTCTGAACCTACTTCCACTCTGAGTAAATGAAAGGAGCTATGGAAATCATGGCAGAAATGCGTAATTGGGAGATTTCACCCAAAAACTTCCTAGCTAGGGGATCCAGAGACTTGCACCCATTTTGGGGTACTCCATCAGTAACCAGGAGAGATCCATCATCAGAAACTTTGCTGTGGGTGGAGCAGAAAGGACAAAAGGGAAGGCTCTCTGAGCATTTTGCGAGGCCATGCAAAGAGCTGGTTTGAAGCAGACCTTGTCCCAGCTGGTTCAGAGCCAGCTGTCTGCTTTGAGGGATGTTGTGTGCAAGGACAGGAGGAAGCAGCGTCAGGAACAAGGAGGGAAAACGATGGTGTGAGATAGGCCATGCCAACAATTAGGGCATTAGTTCCTGGGAGGTAGCACATGTTACTTTGATCATATGATCGTATTTGCATGAATCAGAATGTAAAAATCTTGGCTGGGGTTTACAAAGGAGCCTAGAGGAACAAAGTGCCTATCTATCGATACATCTGACACGAGCACAATAGTGAAAACCCTTCCACTCCTTCATGGGACTATTTTCCAAGGAGAGACAGCTATGTGGAGCTTAAATGTTGTTTACAGCCATGGCAGGCTTTAGGGCTGTGATCATCTTTGCTCGAGAGCTTTCAAAAAGGATAAAATGAGCCTCCTATTATAAGGGCTGAAAATGATCCTAAATGAATAACACACATGCAGCCTTCACAGGCACACATTTCTGAGCCATTGGAAATGTTGGCACATGCAAACAAACAAAAACACATGTCTCGGGTCTCTGGTTTTCATAGATTTCTGCATGCCATGACATTTTGGGGGATGGCATTGCCAAGAGCTAACGAACCAGATTCCCAAGTTTGGCTCACTGAGCTGGCTTGGTGATGCAGGGACTAAGAGGGGAGGCCTTTGGGCTGGGAACAGGCTCTGATGGTTGGAGCACTCCGGGCAGGGCTTTCAAGGGTGCCCACCCACAGGAGGACCAGGCAGTGGGGAGAGCTGCTTCCTCTGGAGGAAAGATTGCAGTGGGGAGGGTTTCTGAGACAACCTGAGACTGGGGATCTGCCCGCATCTCTGCTTGCAGACGAAGAGGTGGTGGAGAGCAATTCCTATGAAATCTGCCCAAGTGATGCCCAAACACTCCCTGGAGAGAAAGTCTGGGCAAGTCATGTGTACAGCTGCATCTGATCCTGAAGTAACAATGGCACTGATACTGGAAATTTCTGTCAGAGTCACCACCAGCCTCCAGGGACCATGAATCCAAGCACAGGGGACAGGGACCCTGCATCTTCCTGGAGCCCATGGAGACTGGGGCTTGTTCAGGCTGTGCCCTGCAGAGCAGTTGGTGCGACCCACGGTGCTCGCCCAGCTCGTGTGCACTGTCCGTCTGCCCATCTGTCTGTCTGGGCTGCTTGGGAAGGGTAAAACACCATTTCCTGCAGGGTCAGATATTTTGGAGGGGGAAGAAAGCAATTTGTGGCTGTGTTGTCTGCCTGATCAAAAGTGTTACCGGACTCAGCTACACAATGGGCACTCTTTAAACCAGTCCCAATTAGCCCTTCTTGCTAATGCTGCGTTTCATTCCTGGGAGACTGCACTCAGAGAGCTGTTATGACTTTGTGATTGTGCACATACCTTTATGTGCTTTCATTCTTAATCCCCTTTTTGCAGAAGCCAAAAGGTCTTCAAGCCAAAAAGGAAATCAAAACCTTTTGTTGGCTGCTTCATAAGAATTAAGGGTGGGATGAAGGTTGTAGCAGGATCTTAATTAGCCATTGTAAATAACGAGAGCGGCAGTGCCTGCAACCATATACCACCTTGGGTTGAGATATTGTCAGACCACACAAAGCTAGGTGAATGGGCAGCACAATGGCAGATAAAATTCACCCCTGGCGACTGCAAGGCAAGGCACGGCGAGGAATAATTCCAGCTATACATGCACATCGTCAGGTTCCAAATTAATTGCAATAATTTATGCTTTTATTGAGCTGTCTTCAGTGACTCTGGGTTGTTTTTTTTTATTCCTTTTTGCTATTGGAAAAGTAAAACAAAATACGAGGATGGTTAAAGAGAGGGACGTAAACTATTCCTGAAAGCCTGCCTGCTCACAGCAGAGATCTGGAGCAGACCCTTGCTAACGCGTGGGGCTCCTCTCTGGATATCTGATCTCAAAAGGGGATATAGTGGAAATAATAAGTGTTCAGAGGCTGACAATGAAAATGATTAGAGGCCTGGTGAGGGAATGCTTTATGGAGATATTGAAAGGACTGCGCCTGCTTCATTTGGAGACAGGAAAGTAATGAATAGTCTAGACTGCAGAGAAAGTAAATTGGGATCTCCCGCTCACCTGCTCTCTTAAGGCAGGCGGGGAACTTCAATGAAAGGCAGCAAACATCAAAAGTGGTGAAAGAGAGCAGTTCTTGACTTGGGAAAATTAACATATGGCCTGGTGATTAACCTTTGTGTTCAGACTATGAGAGCCTGGCCTCAGAGGGGAAGGGTGCTGGGCAGCATACCCCCTTACAGTAGATGCTTCTCCTATCCTGCCCAGAAAAAGCCACAGTGTTTTGTCCCAGTTTCATCCTTGTTAAACAGCTCTGAATAAAGCATAAGGTACCTGCAGGTGGGCTTTGGGTCCTTTCCCAGACCTATCCCATCATAGATCTGTCATTTCTTACACTCCTGTGCTGGCTGAAGAGCAGCAAAGACACTTTGTGATGGCCCCGCAGGACTTGCATAGGATCCATCCCCTTCCCTTTACTTTTCCACCCCCACAAGAAGCTCCACAGGCACCTCTCCACAAGGAGACTTTTGCCTAGGTAGCAGCCAGTTTGCAAACCTTAGTTTGGATTTTCACTTCGTGCTTTTTGGATCCTGAAGTCTTGTTGTACAGACACCATCCCACTTGCTCACCATTGAGACAGCGTTGGCACATGGCAGTGTTGTATGGCCAACTTCACCAGCTGGTTGGAGTTGGAGAGAAGTACCAGCCCCTACTTTGACAGGGTCATCCAGGTGTTCACCAAACCTTGCTGCCTTTCACACCAGCTATCCCAGACAATTAAGTGCAAGTGGTCCCGTTGTGAGGGTGGAGAAGTTGAGATTACTCGTTCAATCTTGAACATGGCAAGTTTTGAGCTCGGTGTTTTGGAGCCTGATTGTACAAGCTCCTTGCATACATGCAGGCTGAGATCTTTCATTGCCTGGAGGATTTGGGTGTTCAAGTCCCATCCATTTGGCGTGTTGCAGCTGGATTTCTCCCTTGATTTCAGGAGGAGATCCGCGCACGAGGCAGACCCTTTGCTACAGGAACCCAAACAGCTGTGATTTGCTGGGAAGCATCAAAAATAGCTGCTGGGTGGGAGGCAGGTCTGGCTCTGAAAGCTCCAGGGCACTGCAGAGTAACTGGGTGCCCTCTCCATTGCCTGCACGGGGAGTGGGTTTGGCCTGGGCAGCCCAGCTGTGGGATGCTGCTCTCAGACGTCGTGGTAGGTGGTCTAAACCTGACCCAAGATGTTCTAATCTACAATCTCCTGTAGCAGCCAAGTGATTCAGGGCTGGATGTTTGCTTCGTACCTCTTCAAGGTGTGAACTGAGATCAGTTCTTGAAAGAAGACAATGAAAACAGACCCTCACTCTTCCAAACTAACTTCTTCAAACAGTGGCTCCACCCAAGTGGTGGGACCGACCACTGCCAGCTCAGCCACAAGCTCTTTGGAAAAGCCCTTCTCCCTCCCTGGGGCATCATGCGCCAAATGCATGGGACAAGCCAGACACCAGCTCAGGACCACCCCAGGAGGCAGGGATCACCTTTGAAAACTGAGTGACATGAGGAATAACCCAAAACCCTGCCCGTAGGTGGAATTCATGACACTTAAATTTATAGGTGGCTTCTGTGTAGCTCTGCGTTACAAGGGAGCCAGGAGCAGGGCTTTCTGCTGGGTGCATACCTTTACTTTATGTGCTTCATTAAACACCTTTCCACCCTAGCCCAGTGGTTCATACATCAGAACAGCAATCAAAGCCTTTCCTTGCCAGTTTCACTGCCAGAAAAGAAAAGGACATGGGGAAAAACCTCTGGGGAAGGTTTGACAGCAACTGGGTGGGAGCATCAGCACCTGGAACAGCCTGTCCTGCGCAAAGGGGTGGCCTGGGTGGGTGAACAGCAAAAAACATTGCTCCAGGAGAAATCACCCCAAGTCCTTGAAAATGGCAGCGATGGGGAAAAGAAAAATGCATCAAAGGATGAAAGATTAGCGGAAATTATTTGGTCTGGAAGTTTCCAGGGAAGAAGTGGTGGGTGTGAGTGAAAATGTGGCTGTAGTCGGAGGTTGGAGAATCGGGGAAAGGCTGTGCCTGCGCCTGCTGGCAAATATCCCAACTGGAGAGTTTTGTTCCATTATCTGCTTTTTGGGCTTTTATTATTGGTTTCACATCTGTCCTGCAACTTCTCTGCTGTTTGAAGGGTGTTGCTAGTTCCAGACCAGGAATAGTTGCATCTTCCCAAAAGGCACACGAACACCTGCTGGAGATGTCAGCTTGGATGTGCTCGAATGATGGAGAGGAAAAGAGAAAACCCACCCACGTAGGGAGAGCACTAAGTCTCTAACAGAGTCCCTTACTCTGCTGCATTTCAACACAGACACACACAGTTGCCCTGCACTGATGTCAGGGGTAAATTGAGTCAATTATATCCACACCTCTGTTGAAAGTGGTACTTAATCCTTTCCTCTAAACCTTTTATCCGATATTAAATGGTCATTAGTTTAAAAGAAAAAGTTATGCTGACTCACTTTCCAACTGGAAAAACCTTTATAATTGCAGTAAAAAAACACCAAGGGCATGTACTGATAACATTGTTTTAGTTTTCCATCAGTTTTGCATTAATTATTTTTTCTGGGCAAGTGAGTTAAACAAACAGGACCACTGGTTTGTCACTTGTGGGCACTTTATTGTGTTTACTATTAGACCTTCCTGGAAATTTCCCGAGCTAGAAGAAACAATTAAATTATAACCAGCTACACGTTTCGAGTGGGAATCATTCCCAGTCATAAATAATAAAGAAGTCTTTAGGCTGATGAGAAGGAATTCAGATTAATCTCCCCGATGTTTCCAGTTCCAAACTATGAATCCAACACCCTGCTGCTCTTGGGATGTGGTGGGATGACAGTGGGAAGCCAGGGATTAATGCTCAGGTGGGCAAGAGTGGGAAACTTGGCTCATTCACCTGTCCTGCTCCACAGGCTTATTAGCAGTTTCCATCATTAGCAGCCAGCCTCTGCTCTCAGCTTGGTGCCTACACCATGCTGCCTGGAGGAGCTTGGGTTTTCTACCAGAACTTCTCCATCTGGACTGTCCCCTGCTGCTCTGGGGCAGGAGCCTCCTGTCACAACAAGTGCTGCAGACCCTTGCTCTGAGGGTGTGATGGGATCATAAATGTAGTACAGGAGATGGCTCAGAGTCTCCCACGCAGGGCCATGATGAATAGAGTGGGGCTGTTGGGCTTTTCCAGCCGTAAACTTGGAATTCTTTTAGTGGCATCATCTCCTCAGTGCCCCCCCTTTGCAAAGCTGGAAAATGAGTGATGGTTTCTCTGCATTAATTCTTTATCCTTCTGTCTCCCAGCTCTGCCACAGTCCTCCCTGTTTGTACAGTGTGAAAGGACCAGGGATGGAACCAGAGATCCTGAGGGTTGTTGGGAGTTACTGCCGTCTGCATCCCTTTCTGGTGGCAACTCATGGTGTGACCCAAGGACAAGCACCACGGAGGTAACTGTCAGCCTGCAAGTGAAGCTATAAAGAGCCTCTCTCCAGATTATTGTTTATATAATGATAAAAGTTTGCAGCTTAATACTAGGCTTTAGGTTGCAGTGAGGTGGGTGTTGGACTTTTCTCCCAAGTAACAAGTGACAGGATGAGAGGAACTGGCCTCAAGTTGCACCAGGGGAGGTTTAAGTTGGATATCGCGGTAAATTTCTTTCCTGACAGACTGGTGAAACCCTGGCAGAGGCTGCCCAGGGCAGTGATGGAGTGTCCATCCCTGGAGGGCTTCAAAAAATGTGTGGATGTGGTGTTTTGGGACATATTTAGTGAGCAAAGTGGTGTTGTGTTGATGGTTGGACTGAATTATCTGAGAGGTCTTTTCCAACCTTAAAGATTCTGTGATTCCATGATTCTATAAACCTGGTCACCATAGTGACATCCTCATGAGACACCTTCACCAAGGCCAGAGCTGAATCTGGGACTGGATTGGAGTGCTTCAACAAGGACTAAGAATCAGGAATTAACTAGGGGTCTGGTGAAATATGATTGGGATTTTTTCCTTTTTGTCTTGAAAAGTACACCTAAAAGATGAAGGTTTGTGTTTTCCAATATTTTATGTCGCACCTTATAGCTAGGCTTTGGGCTGTTATAACCTGAGGGCATTTTATCAATTAGACATGCAACCCAGCTGTGGCTGCCCCATTAATGCCCAGGGCTGAGATAGCAGGGTTGCTTGAATGTTTTGCTTATGCTGGCAGTGAGCCTTCGTTTGCTGCCTGCTCTCTGAGCATCGTCTGCTGTAGCTGGGGAGCTGGCAGGAGCAAAGGCTCATGGAGCACTGTGTGTTTCATAGGAAGTCCACCCTGCAACAATTCACAGAGTTCTGTGGCAGTAAACCAGACAGATAGAAGGATGGGGGGAGGGGGAGGGCAGCTCCCATTCAGGTGCCATTGCTGCCATGGGTGCAACGCTCTTCCTTTTGGGCTGTGGTTTATTGAGACTAAGTTTTTTGGACTGGAGATTTGCACAGCATTTAGCACATCAAGGTCTTTGCATGAGAAAAGTCGTAACTAAAGGGTAGGACAAAGCATAAAATAGATGATGCAGAACATAAGCCTCTGCAGCAAGAGCTGCTACAAGAGGCTCGTGTTTGCATAATGCAGTAGCTCGGCTTTTGCTGTCTGCCGCCTCATTTGTGCTTTCCTGCAGCTCCTAGCCCCAATCCAGCCAGACTTGACATTAGCAGATGCCAAATGAATATTTGCACAAATGTTCACCAGCGAGTTTTAGTGCCACTCCCTCCCTCAAGGTGGCAAGTGTGGGTGTGGAGAGCACTGCCCGTGTTTGCGAACATGTCCCTTTGAACTCCCCGGCGGGGAGGGTGAAAGAGAGGGGAAAAGGTTTTCCAAGTGAGAAAATAAAAATAATTAACAAAAAAAAAAATCACCTGAACAGGTTCCAGCCTGTGTTATTTTGTTGTTAACCCAGAAACCTGTGGATACTGGAATCTGGGAAGAGAGTGAAGGAATGGAAATGGACTCAGAGCAGGAGTGCGGCTAGAAATAAAGCAAATACAAGGAAGCCCCAAATCATGACTTTGGTTTTGTTGATATGAAAATTAGACATATACAAATTAGCTAGGAAATATCCTAGGGGGACAGGGGGAGAAAAGGTATTAACCTTCTAAAGGGAACTCTCCGGCCACCCCCAGGGAGGGTGTGAAGTAAGTGTTGGGTGATGTGTTGACTTTAATACAGGAAAGGAGTCTGCTGCCTAGAGCAGCATTAATCCTGTGTCTGCATTTGGGCTGTAGCTTTTAGCATCCTCCCTTGACTCCCAAAGGTAAGCACCACATTTAAAGTGGTGCCCAGAGGATGCTGCCCTGGGCACAGCCATCCCTATTCTGGCTAGGGCCATCTGGAATAGGCCGGGGTGTGGAGGGGGTTTCCAGCTGAGGAGCCCAAATATACCTCTCCAGTGGTGGGCACAGTGGTATTTTGCTGCAGGAATTAGTGGTGCCCCCATGGGAACAGGATGGACCATTCCCATTCCAACACTCCTTCGGCAGCTCTGGTCAAGGCAGCCCTATTCCTGAGGGAGGATTTGGCCACCTTCCCCAGACCTCCCTGATCACCAGTTTGATGGGTCCAGCCAGGTTTGCAGCAGAGCCTTTGAAGGGGGGAGCAGCAGAGAAATGCCTGAGGATGGAAGAGTTAAGTGCACCCTGGCAGCGTTCCCCTGCCTTCCTTCCCTGAGCTAATCTAGCAGATGGGGGAGATACTAATTATCCCCCAAGCCGGTAGCTGTGCCGTGAGGGCGATGCTGTCCTGGAGCTGTGCCACGCAGTGCGGCAGCCTGGAGGCATCTCTCCAGTGAGACCAGGGTGAGGCTTCAGGGTGACCTGAGGGTCGTGGTGTGAGTAGCCTGGGAAGAGGATGCTGCTGTAAATCCTGCACTTGGGAATAAAAGCAAGATGCTGGCTGGACTGGGGTGGAAATAAGCTTGGCTTTTCCCAGCTTGCTGTACTCTTGCTTTGGTCATGCCTATAGTGTCACTTCCTCATAGAAATTCCCAAAAGAACAACCAGTTTTTAACCACTGCAGTACATCATCACTATAAAGCTGCTCTGGCAGAGACTGTTTCCTTAAAAAGCAAACAAACAGAGAACATTCAAAGTATTTAATGTGTCTGAGAGAAGCTTGTCAGCAGGCAGCCTGTCCCTGGTGTTTGCTGTGCTGGAGGGACCGGTTCCAGCTCTGACTTTTGAGTAAGGGTCTGTGCAACCCCTCCTCAATGCCATCTCCCTCCCGGAAAGCCCCGGGTGTTCGCATCCTCCGACACTGCTCTGGGCTTTGCAGATGAAAGCTGCGTTGCAAACAAAGCATTATTGATTATTATCCCCTCGAATTTCAGAGCAGGTTAGCATTTCATGTGCACAACACAGTCCGTGGGCCTGCTGGAATAAATAACACATGGGAGCTTGTTCGTACTCCCAGTCAATAGGGAGCTGTCGGCTTACATGTGATTTCACACATTTTTTCAGCTAGCTCAGCAATCCAAATGCAAAAATCCAGCAAGCAGGGACATCGTGTTTATTTCTGAAAATCCCTGGAGTGGGCTGTATCTGTAAACTAATGAATGGATTAAACTCATCCATGGATGATAGGTTTTTTCCATCTGTGACAGATATTATATGGAAAATCTCCATTTAATATCTGATCCAAGAATAATTCAATACAAGTGAATAATATAAGTTAAAAATACTGTAAATTCTTCTTAACTCTTTCAGTTATGTTCCAGTGCAAGGCAGAAGCTGGTGGAAGTCATTTGTGGAATGGGGCAAGGAGAATGATGCTTTGCAGGTAGGATCTCAACTCAGAGACCTAACATCCACACAGCTCTTGGGAAGATAAACTGATCAGGTTTTGACCCTTCTGGGTGTCGTCATAAAAGCCTGGCTGGGAAACGAAACATGGGTCTGAAATGCAGAGGTTACAGGCAGATCTCAGTTGATGTCATCACACCAGTAGCAAGCAGAAAGCTGCTCTTCTGGACGAGTCCACAGAATCATGAAGGTGTTCAAGACCAGGCTGGATGAGGCTATAAGCAACCTGATCCAGTGGAAGGAGTCCCTGCTCATTGCAAGGGAACTGGATGATCTTTAAGGTCCCTTCCAACCCAAACAATTCCATGATTCCATGATTCTATGATTCTATGATTCCATGATTCTATGCCTGGATGGACCACCCAGGGTATGGGCCAGCAGCTGCAAAATAGGGATGAACTATAGATTTGTGGTCCTCAGTTCAGAATGGATGCTTGTAGGTAAATAATTGTGATGTGAGTTGCTCAATGTGGGCTGGGGCTTTGCCCCTTCATGGCAGGGCTGTCAGCACAGTCATGCCAATGATGCTCTGCAGAGCAAAGCGAGGTGATGAGGCTTGTATGAGACTCCTGAGCAGCCAAGCACTAAGCAGAGAAGCACCCTGAGCAAAGAGAGGGCCTGCTTCTGCCCAAAGGCTCAAAGCATTGTGACCTTGGGCTCTGTGCACCAGCTTTAAGGGTCTTCCAAAGGTGGCTTTCAGTAATTCCTGTCCTGGTTTGGACTGGGTGAAAGGGGCAGTTCATAAGTAAAAGACTCTAGACCTTCTCCTGAAAACTCAACAGTGTGTCCTAGAAGCAATGAGAGTGGCTGAGACATGAGCTGGGTATCGGAAATGGAGATGGAGGTGATCAGCTTCTGCCTTCTGCCTTCTGCTCTGCTAGCCTGGCACATTTAAAAATTAATGTAGTCCTGAATTTATACCAGTGTGAATGAGATCTGATTGTTAATGACCACATATTAACAGGCTTCCACTGTGTTTTTTGGCTCATACAACACTAAATCAAAGTGGACCATTCTTGACATGCTCTGGTCCTTAATCCACACAGTTATCAAGTGAGTAAAAAGCCACTCGGGGTGAAAAGCCAGCACCATACTAGCAGCTCTGCCAAAGCCTGTGGAGCTTGTCCAGTGCCACAGGTCCAGGTGTCAGCTCGTGGTTGGGTCAAACTCATATTAAAAAGGTTTTTCCTCATCAAGGCTGGTTTTCTCAAGAGCCCAGGGTCAGGATTCTCCATGGTGGCAGCTTGTTTTAATAATGGAATGATACCACCGGCTTACAGGCTGGCTCTGGGGGGGTCTGAGCACAGGTTCTGTGCAGAGGGGGCAGAGTCAGGCCCTTGGTGCACAGCTCATGATGGCAGGAGGTGCAGGAGATACGTGACAGTGAGCTCACGCCCGTGCTCCCCAGCCCAGGCTGTCCGTAGCCTGAGCAGTGAAGGCTGCAGTCTCCGTGCTGAATGAGATGTTGGTAGGTACACCCCGTGAAAATTCAGAATATCGAAACTTCAGACCACAGAAAGAGCTTAGACAAATTCCATTATCTCAAGATACATCAGGGCATGCTCACATTATTCAATGTGTCTCCAGAGCCACTGTGATAGCTGCAAGTGTCTCTTGCTCCAGCACAAAATGAAACATTTTGATTTTCCTTCTAGAAGAAGCTGCTTAAGCAGACCTTGCTCTGCGGATATAATAATTTCAGTGAAGTCCTGTTTTCTGATAAGTTTTGTTTTTCTTTTTTCCCACCTAACCAGGAGAAACAAGGCACTGAGTGCCAAAGGCTGGGCAGCATTAGATAGAGATAGAGATAGAGATAGAGATAGAGATAGAGATAGAGATAGAGATAGAGATAGAGATAGAGATAGAGATAGAGATAGAGATAGAGGTAGAGGTAGAGGCAGAGATAGAGGCAGAGGCAGAGATAGAGGCAGAGGCAGAGATAGAGATAGAGAGATTAGAGATAGAGAGATAGAGATTAGAGATAGAGATAGAGATAGAGATAGAGATAGAGATAGAGATAGAGATAGAGATAGAGATAGAGGCAGAGGTAGAGGCAGAGGCAGAGGTAGAGGCAGAGATAGAGATAGAGATAGAGATAGAGATAGAGATAGAGATAGAGATAGAGATAGAGATAGAGATAGAGATAGAGAGAGAGAGAGAGAGAGAGATAGAGGTAGAGGTAGAGGTAGAGGTAGAGGTAGAGGCAGAGGCAGAGGCAGAGGCAGAGGCAGAGATAGAGATAGAGATAGAGATAGAGATAGAGATAGAGATAGAGATAGAGATAGAGATAGAGATAGAGATAGAGATAGAGATAGAGGTAGAGGCAGAGGTAGAGGCAGAGGCAGAGGTAGAGGCAGAGATAGAGATAGAGATAGAGATAGAGATAGAGATAGACATAGAGATAGAGATAGAGATAGAGATAGAGATAGAGATAGAGATAGAGATAGAGATAGAGATAGAGATAGAGATAGAGTTAGAGATAGAGAGAGAGAGAGAGGTAGAGGTAGAGGTAGAGGTAGAGGTAGAGGTAGAGGCAGAGGCAGAGGCAGAGGCAGAGGCAGAGATAGAGATAGAGATAGAGATAGAGATAGAGATAGAGATAGAGATAGAGATAGAGATAGAGATAGAGATAGAGATAGAGATAGAGATAGAGGCAGAGGCAGAGGCAGAGATAGAGGTAGAGGTAGAGGTAGAGATAGATTAGAGGTAGAGGTAGACAGACATAGACATAGAGAAGTAGAAATATATACATACACACACATGCATACACACACGCATATACAAATACATATACATATACGTATACACATACACATACATATACATATACATATACATATACATATACATATACATATACATATACATATACATATACATATACACATACATATACATATACATATACATATACATATACATATACATATACATATACATATACATATACACATACATATACACATACATATACATATACATATACATATACATATACATATACATATACATATACACATACATATACATATACATATACATATACATATACATATACATATACATATACATATACATATACATATACACATACACATACACATACACTTACATATACATATACATATTCATGTATGTGTGCTTCTCTGTCTTCAGTGCTACCACAACAGCACCCCAAAGCTTTTGTCCTTGACCCAGGCGATGTGCAGTACCAGCGCTCTGAACCCTTGCAGGAGAGGAAAGGCAGCAGATGGGTGCAGACAGAGAGTGAGCACAGCGGGACCATGAGCCAATATTGCTCACTATGATAGACAGTGGTCTTAGCACACCAGCAGCCTAATGCAATTTTTTTTTTTGCTGTCAATTTTTCAGTAGATATGCTGGCAAAGGATGGATTTAAGGAGGAATGTGAAACGGCAGAGCTTGCTGCTGTTTGCAGAGATCTTCCCAGTACAATGGGTGGGCTGGAAGAGGGCACTGGGGCCAGTGGAAATGAGCAGGTGTGGTGGTTTACAATGCTCCACACCAGCATTGTGCAGGTGAAAGTCCAGCTAAAATCAATGTGTGTTTTACCTGCCTGGAGACTGGATCACCTTCACATAAACTGGGGGATGAGATCTGGAGCTGGCTGTGGGGAAAAAAATGGGAGAGGGAAAAATAAGAAGGTTTTGCTATAACAATGGAATTTCATATGGGATAGACTTATTTTAACCTTAAGAGATCGTAGCATCAGTACCTGTATGTACAGACTATAATTGCAGGGCTTAGCGTTCAGAAATTCAGATATGAGTGAATCTCCTCCTTGGACAATGTCCTTCTCTTGGTTCCACTCCTTGGCCCTGTGTGCTGGGGTCTCTGATGCACAGTGAAACTCCTCCATCCTTGCCAGTCACTTGCTTTTTTCTTGTTCTGGATGCTGTATCCCCCAGAGGTTCTCTCTCACCCTGTGCAAGCCACATGCCTCATGTTTTTTACTTCATCTTGGTACCATCTCAGGAACACAACATCCTTTATCTGAGATTTTAGCTCTCCAGATGTTTTAACTCTCTTCAGATGTGTTCCCTGCTCTTACTCCAGGAAATGGCTTGGGATATGGGAGCCTCACCTCGATTCTGCCATGCAAGCCTCCTCTTCCTGAAGGAAAGCCCCCAAGAGTTATTCCAGTCACCTCCACCACCCTGCTATCCATTCCCTTAAATACTCGCAACTCCATCGAGGACATTTAACTCTTAGCTCTTTTTCTATGTTGACCTCTTGTATAATTTCAGGAGCTATTTCCAGCTCTTGTCCCAATTCTCTGAGCCTGCAAGCTGGTTTGGTTTGACCTGATAAGGACAGGAGGTGTTACGGACAACAAATGCTGTATTCTGTTCTCCTCTCATCTCCATACCCTTGCTTAATGCTTAGAATCATCTGGTTGGAAAAGACCTTTGAAATCATCGAGTCCAACTGTGCCTGTCCACTACTAAAACACATCCCTAAGAAGCTCATCAACCTGTCTTTTAAACACCTCCAGGGATGGTGACTCAAACACCTCCCAGGGCAGCCATTCCAGTGCCTGAGAACCCTTTCTGTGAAGAAATTTTTCCTAACTTCCTATATAAACCTGCCTTGGGGAAACTTGTGGCCATTGTTTCTTGTCCTATCACTTGTCACTTGTGAGAAGAGATGCTTCTCATCCTTCACATCTTTTCTGCCTCAAGCATAATTCTTCACATCTTCTGATTTCAGTGATGCTCAGATGCCTCCTTGGAATCTGGTAACATTCCCTATTTTCATCCTACCCCACCACATTTTGGAATCATCCGTGTGTTGGACGGTATCCTACTGTGTCCCGTCAGCCATGGACTCACAATGACTATGCAGAACTCAGCAGTATTTTCAAACATATGTTGTACCACCTCTCTGGGGCCAAATATTTCATTTTGCTTCAAATTTCAGGGAGGAAGCAATCAATTAACGTGTTCATTACTCATTTCTGGTACAGCAAAGTCTAAACAACTTAGGTATAATCCACAGCGGTGAGCAACATATAACTCACACTAAGAGACTAACAGCGACCGCAGCACAGCGCTTGGTATGTGATGATCTGAGGGCTGGAGCACCTCCTGTATGAGGACAGGCTGAGAGAGCTGGCTTGAGAAGAGAAGGCTGAGGGGGGACCTTAGAGCAGACTCCCACTACTGAAAGGGGCTCCGGGAAACCTGGGGAGGGGCTCTTGATCCGGGATTACAGGGATAGGATGAGGGGGAATGGTTTTGAGCTGAAAGAGGGGAGATTGAGATGAGATCTTAGGGAGAAATGTTTTGCTCTGGCTCAGGTTGCCCAGAGAAGTGGTGGCTGCCTCATCCCTGGAGGTGTTCAAGGCCAGGTTTGATGGGGCTTTGATACCCCTGATGCAGTGGGAGGTGTCCCTGCCCATGGCAGGGGATTGGAACTGGATAGGCTTTGATGTCCCTTTTAACCCAACCCATTCTGTGACTCTTGTTATTTGAGAAATGAGTTTTATCTTCCTGGTGAGCAAAATTGCATCATCATTACTGTCGTGTAGATTTGGATAAACTCACTGCTGCCTTGAAGGTGCTTGTTTGTGGTTAGAGCCCTGCTGAATCTTGCAAGGCTTGTAGTGCTGTTTATAGTGCAGTATAACGTTTGTGTGTGTCCTTGTGCTTTTACCGTTCGATTAGTGAGCAAAGAAAGAGGAAATAAGATTTGTTAGCAATAAAGCATTATACAATAGCTATTAAAATGGGGTAATTACATAATTAGCACGGTAGTGGTAACTCACCCAGCATGAACAACAGTAAAATAGGCCCCTGTTTCCCTTGGTCCAACTCGAGCCGGGACCCTAACAAAACCTCCCAAATGATTATTTAGTTGAAACACACACGCAAGACTTAAAAGCCATCGTAAAACTGAGAAGGGAGGCCCAAAAAACCACAGGGAAGCCAAACACTTTCAAAGAAACAATAGTAAATTAGGTGTTAAAGATATAAAAGCCTGTTCCCTAACAATTTAATTAGGTAGCATGTCTGTTACAGACATTATGCTGCTAGTTTTGGAACCCATGGCAGGGCCTCACAGCTCTCAATTCACACTAGCCCCCAAGAGAGGAGTTTGTTATGAAGGACTGATGTTTTTGCTCTACAGAAAAGTGTGATGGTAATCAAGTGAAAATGGCAGGTAGCACAAGAAATTACTATTTTTCTTCCCCTTTGCAACTTTCCTTGACATATTTTTACAGTAATTAAAAGCCCAGTTTGAAGAATAGTCCTGGTTTTAATTAGCACCTGCTTCAGTTTCATCTGAGCTCATTCCCTCGAAGAAGGAATGAAGCAACAAAACTCTCCTGGAATGGGCTTGAGTTTGACCAGTGTGAGATAAGCCTGCCTACAACTTCTGTCCTGCATGCTGGAGTGGGAAGCAGCAGCCAGAGACAGAGGCAGAGTCCCTTTGCTGGGTGTGCAGCCTGCAGACGGCTGAGGTTTCATTTAACTCCCCCTGCAACCACACAGCATCCCTTGTGCTTGGAGGTAAACCTCTTCTTGCCCCTTCCTAAATCTGTCTGATGGGGTTCTGGCTCCATCAAAGAAAATGAAAGTCCTGATGGCTTTTCCTGGGCTGAGTCCACCATTAGAGACTCTCAAGATTAAACTCTAGTGAACAGGAATGCCTGGGGAGGGAAGGGGATTGCTTGGTAAGAGGCTGTTGTTAAATTCAAAGAGTAGTCCAAGTGCCTCACTGCTTCTTGAAAAACCACCCCATCAATAGATACTGCATTAAACTGTCTGGAAAGGCTGGCTTTTACCTCTGAGGCTCTAAAGATGCAGTTTTTCTCTTTATGGCAAAGATGGCTGTGTTTAATGACTGTTAGAAAGAGCAGTATCTTGTGGGAAGACTCTCCCTGACCTCTTCTCAAAGGCAGGATGCTGAGCAGTACTCCTGCTGTGCTCAGGGTAATTTTCAGGGATAAAGTTTCCATCAGAGTGTTGCTTGACAGTTTGTTCTTCCATCACCTCCCAGCAATGTTTATACCCAGGAATGAAGGGTCCATCACAGGCTGAAGGGTCACTTATTTTTAATTGAGTTTCTTTGCTAAAAAATGATGGAGCATCCCTGATGGAGTTAACTGAACCAAGTGGAGAGGTCCTCAAGTAACCTTTCTGATGGTTTGCAGGCTTTGCCTTAATACTCAGTCTAATTTTACATCATCTAATGGTGAGTGTGTCATGCAGAGCCATGTGCTGCCCTGGAATTTGCACACCTTTTCGATGCTGTCCTGGCCCGTTCTGAGTCATTGCTTCCCTACAGTGCTGCTTCTCATCCAGCAGGTCTCAAATCAGTGTCATGCAGTCACCCATCCAAGTCCCTTGGAGAGCTGCCCCGCTCATTCTAGAAATGTGGATCTGCTCCTCCAGTTTGGTGTTTGTCCATCTCAGGATGCAGAGACATGCAGATCCACTCCAACATCGCCAGCTGGATTAGAAATTGGAGCTTTTTCCTTTCAGAGGCCACACAGGGATGGGCAGGAGTTGCTTTGAACACTCTGTGCACTCCAGAGATAGGTGACGGCATTTCCACATCAATTTTTGAGGTTTCTAATCCTTACTTATGCCTTTACACACATTTCCAGACCTGGACTGCTGTATGCAGCTGGAAAAAGGAATAACACTTTAAAACAGGAGTGGGTCTGCTTTGAGAACTTCTTTGTTTTTAAGGATAGGGTGATGGGGGTAGAGCAACTCTCTTGAGGAAGAGACCCTTCTTGTAGCCCTAGTGTGGTCCTTATATTTTGAGAGTATTCACCTCCTCACTGGGTTTATGTGTTGAGAATCATCCCGGGCTAAAGAGTCTCCACTCGAGAGAGGCACCCACACTGCAGGACTCTGGTGCTCCCATGGATCTGCAGTGAACCAGAGCAGGTAGAACTGGTTCTCAGTGACCAACTGAATCAGGTGGATGGCTTCCTCTGACCCCATGCCAGCAACTCAGCTGAGCTGCAACTCTGCAGATAAGGAGCAAAGGTCCAGTGACTTCTTGTACTCTGCTATCTGTGTCCAAAACTTCCTGAGATTACACTTCTCCTCCCAAAGTAGCTGGCAGCAGCTCCTCTCCCTGGGGAGCAACGGCTGCTGCATTTCCATGTTGTGTGTGTTGTTTGTGAAGGGCTTTGGAGTGAAATATTTCTCACAAGGCTTTTTTTTTTTTTATTAGCACTTCATTGTTTTTTCAGGGCTGAAAACATAAGCTCAGCCATCCCGATGCTATTTTGGACCTCACACCTCTACTTGACCTAAGAGAACTAAGGACAGCTGCAAAAATACAAACAAACAAATAACTTCGAGCACTGGATATGCTTTAAACTACTAATGAGCCAAGTCTAACAACCCCCCTAGGAGGCATATGTTAATTTATATGTTTTCATTAAGTCTAGTCTTCAGGCTCTTGGTTTGTCTGTGCAGTGTGCAGCATTGCAGGGTCCTTGGTGAACAGGGGAGACAATGGTGGGACTGAAGATTTGGCCAGGAACATTTGAGATCAGAGCATTTTCTCGTATTAGGCATCTCCTACCTCAGAAGGACAGGGACTGTCACAGTAGTGTGATGAGACATTCTGGTCACTGCATGTGCAGAGAGAGCAAGTGAGGCTGCAAAGAGCTGAAACGCAGCACGTAATGTCGAACAGAGGGGAGGAGGATGGCACAGATCCTCAGCGAGCGGCCTCAGCTGTGCACGGGAGCCTCCACTGAACATCCCTCTGCAGAATGCTGGGCCAAGGGCTCATTTTTGCCAGAGCTGCAAACCTCTGCCCGTTCCAGTTGAGCTCAGATTTCCCACACCCAGGCACTGAAATAGGGGGAAAACAAACTCACGGAAGGGGTGCTGATATTCCCTCCCCTTGCTTTTCAGTGTTACTGGATGTCAAGCGTTTCTGGCATAAACAGCATGTTCCCCCCTTGTAGCTCTCTTTTTTCCAGCTCGTTTCCGTGAAGCTGCAGTTATTCGTGACTTCACTCTAGATCTATTGCTCTGGGATTTGGGAAGTGCTGCCACTCCCTCAGCCCACATCACTGCCGGGGGGTGGGGGAGAACGAGAAATGGGGAATAAACAGAGCTGACACCTAGCACGAAGTGGGAGATGGAGCCTGCTTCCACTGCCTGACCCAGTTTCAGCCCCTGGGGTGGGGACCAAGGGCTGTGATCGAGGGGCAGGGGCATGTGGGAAACTGTAGGAAACCATTGCCTCCGTGTATAAATAGCAACATGAGATATTCACATAGCAGCTGCCATAGTAGAGCACTGGACGTGTCCATTCCCTGCGGCTCCTCCTCCATAATTCCTTGAAGCTAATGTTGCGTGTTGGGTGGTGCAGCAGCAGGGTCAGCGGCTGGTGAGGAGATGGAGCAGACTCCAACACACCTCCAGCTGCCCTGTTGCTGGCTCTTGTGTTCACTCTGGGCTACTTGACCCATAGTGGATCACCCACAACCCATCTTACTCCTCTTATACAGGGCAGATAGGTCCACGAGGGATCTTTGATTTGAGTGGTCTGACCTGTGTAGGCAATGCTGAAGAGCAGAGGAGTGTTGGTAGAGCAGAGGAGCCAGGAGTGCTCTTGCCCAGCCCTGTAGTGTTCAAGGGGACACCTCTGGAGGCTGGTGCTGGTGTGACTTGCAGCAGAGCAGAACCCACTGACTTCAAGAGTCTCTTCAGTTAGAGAAGTGAGATGGGTATAAATAGCAGCTTACTGTTGAGGAAAACTGCTTCCTGTCTGGGCCTTATTTCATTGCCCAGGCGAGTGCTGTGCAGCTGCGAAACCACAGCCTGGCTCCATCTCTTCTTTCCCTACTCGTACATGGTAAGTGCACTCTAATGACAGCTCTCCGGGGGGTACCTCTGGTCCTCAGGGTTCTGCTGAGGGTTGAGAGCTTCAAATATTTGGGGCTCCATATTAGACACATTGGAAATACGTTATTATTTGTTTCTTTGCACTGAAAGTGCCCTAAGATGCTTCCTGGCTCTGCCAAGAAATTCCCACCCTGTTTTACTAATGATCTAACCTTGTAGATCATAACCTTCTAGCTGGAGATGGGCATCTGTGGGCTGAAAAACTCAGTGCTGGAAGGTTGTGGATGCCCCCTCCTTGGAGGTGTTCCAAGCCAGGTTGGATGGGGCTTTGAGCCCCTGATCCAGTGGGAGGTGTCCCTGCCCATGGCAGGGGGCGGAACCAGATGGGCTTTGATGTCCCTTCCAACCCAAACCATTCAATGATTCTATGATTTGCTCAAGTTTATTGGTTTCAGCTCCTTCCTGTGCATTTCCTGATCACCTGAGGGTGCAGTGGAGGAAGGGGTGGATGGTCATGTATGCTGGTGCAACACGGAGTGAAAGTTATCTGCAGAAAGACAGAGGAACAATGAGCTGGCAGGATGAGATCAGATTCAAAACAATGTTGACCACCCAGATACACCACTCTGCACCGAGTGGTCTCATGTTTCACAAGCACTCATGATGTGACTCACTCCAGGAAGAGTTTCCTCTGCTTGTGGTGGGATATGGTGTGGGTTCTAGCTCCTCAACTAAAACCCGGGGGCAAGGCTGCCTATCCAATGTCACATGGTGGTTTTACTTCTGTGGCCTGATTTTTTTTCACATTCCTGTATCTCCCTCATTTTTGGTCGAGCTACATTCGGAAATTCTATTTCTCCCATCTTAGGAGTAAAATAACTCTGAGGATTTATTCTACTATGATTCCTCTTTCAGGAAGAACAGTAGACAAATATTTCAATCTGCATCTGATTTGATTTAAGATCTTATTTCTGTTGCTGAGGTACATTTTCCTTGCAAAGGAGGGCAGGCTGCATGAAAGCTGTGATGATTCACTGAGTTTCGCAAAGAGCTGGTTTACCAGTTGTGTTCTGCGGCTGTTGCTAGGCTTGTGAATCAGATCCACCTCGGACCTTCCCACAGAGCCAAACTTTCAGCTGGGTGAGGGCTGAGTGGTAACGAGAGCTGGTTAGAAAGTAGAATTTCTGCTCCAGAAGAAGATCTGACACTCCCCAGTACTTTTTGTTATGAATCAAAATGGAAAGGTGACTTTTGGAAGATTCCTGTGAAAGCTTTAGAAACAATCAAAAAAAAAAAGTCTTAGTTAAATGACCTTGGTTTTGTTTCTACTTTCCTATTATACAAAAAATGGAAAAAACAAGGCATTAGGCAGTGCAAAATAAAAAATCTGTTAGGTTTGAGTCAATACTCAACTATGTACAGCAGTGGAAGCAAAAAGACCATAATGAAATGAAGCACGTCAGTGTCATTGAAAAGAACCACTGCGGCGGTGATGAAACACCATGTTTTGACATTCTCCTGTTGTAAAATTTCATTGAAATTGACAAACTGCTGAGAAATATTTTGATTTTTGAATAGGCTTTACTGGATGAGAAATTGCTCTCTTGAAAAATTTTCAGCTGGCTCTCTTGCAAACTGAGTCAACAGCTGACGAGCAGACCATCGTCACTGCTGGAGAGGGCCTGGAGACAGCGAGGCAAACAGGCGAGGGTCAAACCCTGAACATTTTAGCAGTCACTCATCAAAATACCATTTGACTTGAGCAGGAAGCTGGACTAAACAAGAACGACAGTGTTTGGCACTTTGTGGGTGTCCAGATGGCCTAGCATTAGGCACTGGCTTCTAAGAGTGGATACGACCCAAGTTGTTATCAAGGCTTCTCGCAGCAGCCGTTGCAGAGATTGACAAGTTAGAATGCCTTCATTAGGAGCCAAAGTCAGGTCTGCTAAATCAGCCTCTAAATTTCAAGCAGATGCAAGATGAGAAAGTAGGAGGAAGATAACAAGAAGAGTCGTTCGCTGGAACAGACGTACTGGAACGTGCACTCGTGTCTTCTGCTGCAGGGGCTTCTGCCAAAGGAGAACATCAGTTCTAAGGAACTGCTGGTTCAAACTGACATTTAATCTCTTCAAAAGGGATTTCATGTACACCCATGGCATATGGAAAGTCCTCATTGTTCTATTGTCAGCTTCAGAGCAAGATGAAACAAAAAAAAATAATAAAAAAATGTCCACAACTGTCTCAGTTCCAGTAACTCCTTTTAAAGTAGTTAAAGTATATACTTGAAGTGCTGAAAAAATAATCATTTAACACTTAAGAAGAGCTCTCAGTCAGAAAACGTGTCCTGGTTTTAGGTACATAATACTGTACTTGTTTGCCTTATGAGTGAAACTCAGCGCAGGCTCAATTTGTAGACTCATAGAATCATGGAATGTTTTGGGTTGGAAGGGACCTCAAAGTCCATCCAGTTCCAGCCCCCTGTCATGGGCAGGGGCACCTCCCACTGGATCAGGATGCTTAAAGCCTCATTCAACGTGGCCTTGAACACCTCCAAGGAAGGGGCAGCCATGACTTCTTTGAGCAACTTGTGCCACTACCTCACCCGCCTCAGAGGAGAATATTTCTTCCTAAGATCTTCTACACTGTACAATCTGCACTGGAAAAATGTAGGAAGGCAACAGATTTAGAATAACACCTGATTCCCTGGTTTCCTTTACTGTCATGCATTTAGACTGTTACATGACAAGAGGATTTCACTTCAGAGTTGACAGTGAACAATGGTACTGTAGTAATCGTGGACCATACTGCTTGCAGATAACCTGCAAAGGGAAAACCTACAAAGCTTTGCTCTGCTTTGCAATTAACTCCTATTACTTCACTTCCCCAACCCTTGGGTAGCTCTCAGTAAAGGGTTGTTTTCTCACTCAGTTTGAGACTATTTGCTCTTTCTCTCTTCCTTTTTAGAATGATGTGCTAGTGACATCTCAGATGGCTTCTTCAGGTTGCTTCTCGATGTGGATTGAAGCTTGGAGGCAGTCAGGCAAACTACTGCTGGGCAAAAAAGACGATTTTCATGCACAGCAATGGGTTGTAGACTTACAAAAAAGGCTGCTGTTCAAGTGAGACTCACAGAAGGGCAGCAAGGAAGCTCTCACACTGGGTTCCAAAAGATACTTCCATCTCTGTGCCGATGTAGACCCAGTCTGTTGCTGCTCTGTGGCCGTCCCAACCCCACAGGAGCGGTGCAGCATTGGTGAAGCATTTCTCCACAAACTTGTGCGATACCAAATGCTTCTGTGCACTGTGTTGGGAGTTTCACTTTTATTATTTATTGCAGTTGTAACTGCTCATCCTTCTGCAGATGAAAAGCTCTGAATAAGCCTCACTGATGCCCCAGTCTCAGAGTGAAAACGAGCTGCTGGATTTCCCGGAGAAATTAGAACATGTATTGTAAAAGATGGACTTAGTGGATTTATTAATGTTGCAAAATGAGTAGCTCTGAGAAGCAGCTGAGAGCGGAGCTCGTGCCTTTCCCAGCCACAGGTTTTCTCTCATGTCAAATCCTTCTCTCACTTGGCAGTGCAGTGCAAATGTGAGCACTGTGCCTTCTTCTGCCAATGTTCTCACATTGCTCCATCCAGCTTGGCTTAGATCAGCATGAGAGCTGCCCCTCTACCTTAGTCAGCTCTACTGGCTCAGGTGTGCTTGAGTGGGTGAGAGGAAAGAAGTGACAAACTGGGTCCTGGTGGCAAATGCCATGTCAGAAGGTCCCACAATCAACTCAGTCTGGCTAGACATCAAACCAAATGGTTACAAGGACCCATCCCCTGTCTCTGAAGTGAAACTAACTTGGCTTTTCCACAGGTCCAGGTATAGGAAAAGCACCACCGGCTGCAACAGCAGGGTGAGTAATTTGTAATGAATAATTTATGTGAGTAATGCTGCCTTTTTTCCAGTATGTGAGTTGTCTCTATGAAAAGGCTGGATTTTTCCCAGAGAAACGTGTTATTTGGAAACTTTTTGTTTTAATAATCTCTGAAAAAAAGAGAAAATCTTGGTCTGCAGCTTATTAGTGACTTGTTTGTTGTGAGTGTTTGATAGTCCAAATCCAGACTGTCTTACATGCATGAGCACAGCTCACATGGCCTTGATTAAAGTCTGTTTAAAGTTGGAGGGAGCCTTCCCACTCACAGTCCTGGGCCCTAGGATGGCCCATGCAGTGGACCTCCTGATTGGAAGGGTGTAAGCAGTATTCAAAACCAGGTTTCTCCGATGCTTGTACCTGGCTGTAGGTATCCATCGTGCTTGCTGAGACTCTTCAATATTGGCTTAAAATTTGTCAGTTCAGGGAACAAATCTCTTCAGTAACTCCTCTGGCAATAAGCACCAGTGAGCTTTGGGCAGCATCCTTGGAAGCTTGGAATTTAGCAAGAGGATTTTTTCACAAGTTTTGTGAAAACAACTTCTTGAGCAGAGGAGAGAAGCCAGCCTGGTATTTAGAGGTCTAAAATTATGTGGGATGAATTTTTGGAAAGTGCTTTTGAGCTTCGAAGCACAATTCTCACTTTATTTCCGTTCTCTTATGTCAATTCTGCCCATTACACCTCTTGTTGTTGGCTTTATTCTTGACTCCTAAGCCTTGAGGTACCATGCTGCCTACCTCTCTCCCAGAGCAACCAGAAGGAAATGGGAATCCATACATCTGGGCCAGAGGCCCCACCTGATACAATGGGGTACTGAGACTTATTTGGAGTGGAGCTCCTGGGACATCCAGTGCAGTGTGTGCTCTTGCTAGTTTCAGGGCCTAGAAAACCATCTGTGAAGTCCCAGTTCATAGAATCATAGAATCATCTGGTTGGAAAAGACCTCTGAGATCGAGTCCAACCATATCTGTCCACTTACTAAACTATGTCCCTAAGGAACTCATCTACAGTTAGAGCTTTCTTGTATCTTTAGGGACCTTTGAAAGTCTGGATCAGCAAGTGTGAATCCCTTTGACCATACCCAGGAAACCTTAGGCACTTTTGAAAATTCTCCCTCATTGTCATTTCTAGTACTTTTTCTGATGGGGCTTTGACTGATGGAGCATGTCAGAAGCCTTGCAGTCCAACTGTTGTCACATTTTATGGTTGCTCCTGAGAGGGGCTCTAATTACACATAGGGTGCACCTGACCAGCTGGCCTGGCCAAGGTTACTCTGACATTAATGCACCACACACTCACACGCGTCGTGTGTCACAGAGCTGGGTTTTGCCCCATGAGGAGCATCATTCCTCTTCCAACAGTAGACCACATTGTGACAAACAATAGCACCCGTTTTTGAGTGCACAGGGATGTTGAGAGACAGTCTATGGACTGCTCTCAACCAGCCTGGACCAGGACCTCGTTAACAGCAAGGACACCGGGAGATTCCTAATTTCCAAACCGATGTCGTCTTAGAGCACTGAAATGCTGAATGAGAGTAAGAGTGCCCAAAGCTGCTTCTTGGATCAGTGAAAGCACTGAAGAAAACAAACAAATCTCTGAGGGAGGAAAGGGGATCTCTTTCAACCCAAGAAGGCTTGATGGCTTGTCCAATGGGTTGCACAAGTCCCTTCTGGTTCCTGAGCTTTCTGTCACTTCCGATGCTCAGTTGTGAGTTTGGTCCCCATCTCAGACAGGCTTCCTGCTTCTTGCAGCAGTCTCCAAATTTGCTCTCATGATGCAAACTCTGCCATAGCTGCTGCACCCACCTTTGTCACTGCAGCCTTCTCCAGCAGAACCTGTTCCTTGCTCTCCAGGCAGTTGCATCCTCTCCCTCATCCTGGAGTAGTTCCATCTGGCCTGGAGTACAGGAGCCAGGACAAGTTCTTCTGCCCAGTAATAGCCTTTTCCACAGTGGACCACATCCATAAACTAGACCTGAACATGAAGGACATATTCCAGCCTTCTTCTCACGCCAGACTGAGGGTTTGCCCTGCTTGTGCAGCACATTTTAGAGTCTGGATCCAGAATCGTCCCTACTGTATCACCGTCGAACATGCCCAGAGCCCAAGCTTTTATTTCCTTCCAGGCTTGTCTGCAAGTAAAGGAAAGAAAAGGGGTGCAGTGGAGGCAGAATGGGCAATGTCTTTAAAAACAGAAAGAGGCAGTAGTTGTTTGGTGAGATTAATGCATTGCACGTCCAAGGAGGGACTGAAAAATAGGAAATGGAAAGAGCGCAGCCTGCATAGCTGTGCAGATAGCCATGGGTTAGCCAGCATGGAGCAAGAGCACTAATCCATGACAGGAGGCTGGCGTTGTATCATCTTGGATTATTAGAGCCTCTTGTTTTATAAGCGAAGTTCTGGGGGAGGAAATATGTAGTGAAGTGAAACTGGTGATTGTACAGGCACGCCAGCGATTAAGGTTGAAGTGGGTGGGCAGTCTGTGGGGGCTGGTGTGTTAACTCCAGCCAAGGAGAGGCACATGCTTTCCAATCTATGCTATCTCAGTTTCAGTGCTGCAGACAACCCATCAGGGTGTCATTAGCAAGCAGTTACTCTGCTCTCGTTGCTGCGCTTTAAGGAAATATGTCAAAGGCATTTCTGGTGAGCGAGGGCTCGGTGCGATCAGATTGCTCCAGCCTTCTCACAGCATTCCATTCAGATTATAATACACAATAGTTCAGACCCTGCTGTGTCCCATTACTCAATTATGAAATTGCTTTAGAAGTTGGGAGCTTACTGATTGGCTCTGGATGATTTCATACCCATCATATTTCTGTGTGTTTGTGCTCTTGGGCTGATCTCTCCATCTGGTTGGTTCAAGCCATTTCACCCTTCTGTTTCATGCCCTAGAATATATTTTATACCTCTCTGTATCACTGATAAAATCCACTCAATGTGCTTTGTGTCTTCAAATGAGGTGGTGGAAGTGCAAATTACCTTTGTGGTCAGTTGTCGTGGATATGGAGTCTTCATCTTATTGCCAGACAAGTGGGAAGGTGTAGTGATCTGAAGTACAATCCTGAAGTGCAGAGTTCTTCTGCCTTACCTGTCTGGCAGGTGTGCAGGAGCAAAGTGGAAAAGCAAGGCTGAATTTATTTGTGCAGCTTTTACCACTCAAACTGAATCCTAAACCATTCACCCTCTGAGTATCGTAACCATTTAATCCACTCAGCATCATAACATTTTAATCCACTAAGCATCATAACCATTTAATCCACTAAGCATCACAACCAGCCTGTGTGAAATTTAATTTGTTCACAAATTACATGCAAGAGGCGAGGAAAAAGCTCTATTGATAGTCTGTGCAGATATGACCTACTTTTTTTGTATCAGGTCTTTACACATCTGTTTGCCTTCCTGCCCTGTTTGTTATGGGGTAAACATTTCTCGGTGGTGGAAGACTTAATGGAGAGAGATACAATTGCTTTATGTGTAAACCAGGGATTTTACACCTGTTTGAAATAAATCCCATGAAACCTGGATGTAGATGGTTTGGTTCTACTGAATGAGCCAATTTACCACACCCTTCATAAACGGGGAGCGAACAAGAGTGGACAGAAGGACTCAGCTTGTGCATCTTTAAGACCTTCAGTCCTGTTTATATCCATTCATACAAGAACTGAAGCAAGGCCCTGTTCTAAATTAAAATAACGTTATGTGTTCTAGTTTGGAGAGCCAAAATAAACTCAGTCTTTGAACTTCTCTAAAATTTGCTGCAAAGATCACTTTGGGCACCTATTGTTAATGGCAGCATCAATTTTCAGGAACATTTTGTACCACCCAAGGCAAAAAAGCTGAGATTGATAAACTGATAGTACGACCCACTGCCAGAGCCTAATAGAATTGTTGACATCTTCTAGGGAAATGCTGAGCTTACAAAAAACTTCTGGGTAGAAATGTCCTTGTTATGCAATTAATAGTTTTCTCCTTTCTCCTTCAATAAAGGAATGTGATTTAGAGTCAGAGTGAACTGCTCAGGGGGGTGAATGTGTTTAGAAGCCTGTGGATATGGCCAAGCAACAGAATGCCATTGACCTTGTGCTCAAAGCCTTGTTCTGCTTTTCAAAGAAGAGACATTTATTAATAAGGAGCCTGAACCATGGTGGTCCCTCAAGAGTTTCTCTAGGGCCAAATCCTGCAGTGCTCTGTAGGTTAAGTTCTTGCTGGAAATGTTCAGATGCATGAACAAATAAAAAATGAAATGAAGACAGTGGATCTGTCTGGCTTGTTTCTAAGGAATAATTTCTTTCCCAGAATCAGCATTCAGCATTTCCCCCCCTCCACCCTGTTCAGATTAGACCACCAGCAGGTTTGTTTCACCCTCTAGGTGTTATCAGGGAATTGCTGGAAAGCAGCATGACTTTCTGTACCTTTGATGCTGTTCAAATGATAGTCCCTTCTGCCTACACAGAGATGTAGCTTGAAGGTCTTTGAAAGATTTCAGCTTATGTTTCCAAGAGGAACCACTGATTTTCTAATGAGTTAAGGCTTTGGCAACAGCAACAGGATTCTCTCACCTGCCAGAAGATAAGGATCATCGTAAATGTTCACCATTCTGGGCTATGCTATTCAGTCAATTGAACACTCAAAAATCCTCCCCCAGTATTGTGCCATCTAAATCTTCCCCTTTCAGACTTTCCATTGGATATGATTGTTCTGACAATCTGCCATGCCTCTAGCACACAGAGGTGCTTATCTTGCAAAGTTATATCATGTATTTATTAACTCATTGTGTTTACTTATTTAAATATTCTCTGCAGATGAGACATATGGCAAACGCTGGCCAGCTTAATCTCAGCTGCTTCTCAGATCCAGATGCTAATATCATTTCATAACTTGGCTTGTGCAGTTCAAATCTGTACCAAAAGACTCTGTTTTGAATTACCATTATATTTGATATTAATACTAAGCATACTCACAGCTGTCCTACATTGCTATTTCCACCCTCCCTGGGATTCGGCACTCAGACAGAGGACATAACACTTTCGTATGTCTGCCTCTCAGGCTTTTAGATCTGTCCTGGACTCACAGTGGATTGCCTACAGCAGAGAAGATGTGCTAATTTTCACTACATTCGTCTTAACTTATGGACTTCGTGGCTTTTTCAAGGTCAGACATAACCTGGAAAGATTTTTCCAGCATTGTAATACCAAGCAGCCCAGGAAAGACTCTACGAGTAGACCGTCCAAAGGCTCTGAGGGTGTTTGGGATGGGATTTCAGAAGTATTTAGTCACCTAAAGATGAGGAATGGTATCTAGCAGGATTTTCCAAACCACATTGGGCCCAGATCCTCAGTGGTATTATATGTCTTTTTCTCAGTGAAGTCAGTAGGACTGAAGCATGCCAAGGGTGTAGGTCTCCATGCTCCCTTCTCTTGAACACATCTACACAACTATTGGTATCTTTAGGAGCACAACCAGCTTTACAGGTCCCAAGCACACTGCTGAAGACAGATCTTCCCCCAGCTCCTGGGAATGGTCTCACCTCTGGACCTTGGTCTAGTAGGCATACCAAAACGAAACGTCCTGGCTTGCACTTCGGCTGTTGTCTAGGGAGCCCATGCCCACCCTTGGCTTGGCGTGTGGAGGGTGCCCAGGAATGGCATTTCCAGCTTCCTAAGGGCAGTGCTCTGCCAGCTGAGGCTGCATAAACATTGCTCATCAGCAGGAATGACAATTCCATCATGACTCAAGCATTTTCTTTTTCCCACAGAGGCAGAGTTGTTAGGGAGAGGAAAAACACCAAACAGTTAAATTCCTTGTGCTCTCTGGATCCTGGACGAGCAGCACTCAGAGTTATCTTCTGTCCACAGCCGCTGATGTCTCCTGGACACTACTTCTTTAGCACAAGAGCAGAAGGTGGTCTTCTGCTAATGAGCAGGTCAGCAGTTTCTCTTTCTAGAGAGACAAGGCCTGGTGTCCATACTCACTGAAAGCTAAAAATTTTTCCGTTGGTGACAAACAATCTTTTCACATTTTATGGATGAAAATGGGAGAAAAGCTGTCAATCCAATGTGAATCCTATCCTTAGCAAGTCCCTCAGGAGTCAGCCCAGCGATGTTACAATGAAGGCTAGAAAACATGTTGGTTGACAGTCAGTTTTTGAGCAGGTTGGCAGCTTTGGCACAAACACATTAAAATCCACAGCGTTGCAGCAGGCATAAATCTGGCCCAAGTAATAAAACATCTTGGCCAGACGTGGGTTTGAGGTGCACCTGGGTGTTTTCCAAGGTACACTGAGATGCACGCTGTGCAGCGGAGAGTCAACTCCTTTCCCTCCATCTTCTGCTTTTTCCTCAGAGAGGATTCAAGTTTATTTAATCTCAGATTTCTTGCTGAAAAACGCTCAGTGAGCATGAAATGCCTTTGAACTCTGGGAGCATTGCTACTGCCTGTAATAAGGCCGGGTAGCAGGAGACAGCCGCTTCCGTAGCTATTACAAACACATCTGCACAACGTGATGCAGGAAGCATCTGAATGGCTCCACAGCCTTCCACACTTCTGCAAGCACATTAGGAAACACGAAGGACACAGTCTGTGACCTGCAGGCCCTGCTCTCCGGCCCGCACACAGTGTGCAACGGGGGCAAATTGTTGAGCTTAATGTAAAAGTATTTCCAGCCCAGACAACAATCAGCTGCGAGGGACTTGGAATACATTAGAAAGTGGATAGCCAGGAAACCCTTTCCATGAAGTGAAGAGAGGATTTAGTTGCTGAGTGCTGCAGAGATGCATACATTTTCCTAAAAAAACATTTGTGGTGCCAGCATGAAGATTCAGTGCATTGTCAAAACAAGCCAAGATTCTTATTAAAACCAATTGCTTTGGTTTGTTAGGCTACTTTACTATGGTGCCTCTAAGCCAACATATGTATTTGGGTTTAGAAGAGCTGTCTCAGCCAAACCTTAGGTGGCTAGAAATGAATGTGAGCTGAGCAGATGCGGGGTATCATTTGCCCACAACTGTCCTTTGGAGGCTGTTTCATGGGACGTGGTACATGGTGTGTCAGATGTTGGCTTACTCGGTGGGAGCAGTTGGCCTCGTGATGAAGCTGCACACGATAACTGCCTAAGAGGTGCAGGCAACGCTGTGGGAACCCTAGGAGCTCCTCATTTGCATGCACAGTAGTGTAACAGAGGAGAACAAGACAGAATGCACATCCTGGATTTCATTTGACAGAATGTCATGGAAAAAAGGACAATTTTGAAGAGAGAGGCAATATATTTTATTAGGCCAACTGTGGTGATACCAGAAAAGCAGAAAGCTTGAAAGCTTGTCTGTTTGGTTTTTTCTTTTGTCTGACTAAAGCCCACCATGGCTACAGCAATACCACTGCTAGGATAAGAAGTAAAGAGTGTGTGCTCCTGAACTGCTGCTCTGCTCTTTATGGACTTTTCCACCCATGGTAACGAAGACTGGTGGGGTAAGTGAAATTGTAACCAGGTGTACCTCTGGTGGATGAGCTAATACAAGTGTTCATTTACTACCTAAGCAAACACTCCCCTCCTCCCCCGAAATATCTCTTGAATTCATATTTGAAGCTAGAATATGTAATTTTTACTTTCAGACTTTAAGGGGAGATGGGTAGAAATGGCAATTCCAGTAGAAAAATGCATAAAAACCAGGAAGCCAGGAAATAGGAAGCTTTCTTTTCTTGTTTCTTTATTGAGCCTTGTAGCTCCTCTCAGCTCACATCTGTATTGTGTCAGTGCTAATGTGGTCCCCAAGACACTACTATTTCTGTGTCACAGCTGTTGCTGCTCTCATCATGGCAGACACAGAAGGAAACCTGAAAGACCCCGTTTGGAGAAGAGACTGCTGAAAGCAGGAGGGTCGTTTTTTCAGAAAGAACAAGATTAGAGTCAGAAATGACAGTTCACAGCATCCATGGCCCTTCAACTCTGCAGCCCCTACATGTAAATCTAGCTCTTCCTTTCATGTGCTTTTTGTCCCACTCTATGCTGATTATCTATTTCCTAAAAGAATTTAACAAACCCATGATGTTGTAATGAGTGGACTAGTGATGACATCACCTGCAGCAGGCAGTGGGTTGAGTTGCTCCTTGCTGCCTCATGGTTAACATTTTGGGAGCATTTAGTTTTCAGGTCTACTGGGGCAGACCTGGGAATCCCAAAGAGGAGATGTGTTTTGTGTTTGTAGTCTGCCAAACAGTGACTCTGGGCATGGTGTCCTGGATGCGCCCACAAGTGCTGTGAGATGCAAAGACCTGACATGGTTTTACAGTTGGACTTGTTTATCTTAAAGGTCTTTTCCAACCTAAACTATTCTGTGATCCCGTGACACTAGACTTGTGAGTGTTCCTGCATCTCTGTAGAGGGATGGAGCATCGACACCTGCTGGTTCTCTGGGCTGCTGAGGGGCACTCAGCACAGTCAGCTTTTCAAAAGCAAGGACATAGAGCAAGTCCTAGATTCCCATGATCTGAGCAAAGCCTCAAATTCAGCCTGCCTTCCGTGGATGATATTCGTACATCTGAGGCTCAAGGCAAGCTCCCAGCCTAACTATCAGACTCTTGGCAGTGATTTCCACACCGATTTGTTGTATTTGGACTTGAGATTCCCCCTTGACCCCAAAAGTCACACTAAAACGCTAAAAGTATTTTCTTTACTTGCTAAAGAAAACACAGAGGACTTTAGTTAGTTATTCAGAACCCCACAGCCATTCTTCAGTCACTTCATGATTTCCAGAGATTGTATCTGTGCTGTTGTCTCCTGACTCGGGTCGCTCGGCGCAGCTCGGAGGGGAAGGAAAGCTGTTACATTTCATTGTCCTCAAAAGAGAGGAGAAAAATCCAACTCACGCTCCCAACCCAAACAACTCCGCTGCCTCGCGCATTCTTGACAGCCAGCAAGGCTCCATTGAAAACCGTCTGTAGCCTTTAACTCCCTTCTAACAAGTTGGCCATTGCCATAGAGAAGATTTTTTTCTCCACTGATTTATGAGCTTTAATTTATATGCAAGCCTGGAATACTTGCTTTGGGAAGAGTTCTACCTCAAGCCAAGCGAGCGCGGAGATGCACAGCGCTTTGCATGGTATGTTCGGTATTTTCATGGCCCAGTCTGTAGCAATCCAAAAAATCCCAGGTTAGGATCAAGCCTAGGTGGTGCTGAGAGCTCTTGCTTCCCAGCCTGGCTGGGCCAAAGAGGTGTGTTACTAAATTGGGTGATTTAACAGGTTTGGAAAGCCTCTGCGTGACCCAGGCAGGCACAACCTATAACTGTGGAAGTGCTGCTGCAGCCTGGGTTCCCATGCAGCCCATACGTGATCTGGGAAATTGTTTAACGGTGTCTCTATGGGTGGTAATAGGATTTTCCAATTCAGACATTACTTGTTGGAGCCTGGGTGTAGGTAGGATTGTGCTGACTCTGCCATTTCCTTTGGAAAGGATCAAGAGTATTTGGCACTTTTTTTGCATCAGGTCAGGAGTTCCTGAATCCTGGCTCCTCAGCAGAGATATGATGGCTGGTGAGGTACACCCCGAGCCACAACATTATACCATTTTGCTTTGCCTTTGTACCCACTAGGAGGATCCACACCACTGCTCCTGAAGGTTGATACCTTCTAGCTGAGCAGTGCAGAATTGCATATGTGGTTTGCTAACTTCATCACTTGCAATTTAGGAGTAACAGGCTTTTCATGCATTGGTTTGTTATCACCATTTGTTGCACTGTGTTAAACATAAAAAAAAAATGAAGGGGTTGGCTTCAGTATGCTTAAAATTTGAGGAGCTGTGTTAAAATCACTGGAGTTTGGTGGAGCCAGGAAGCACTCATTACACTCAACCCTTCCTGCTGCCTCAAGTATAAGTCGTAATGCCCAGGAAAAAGTGCCCTGCGGGCAACACTGTTGTTTGTACAAGAGGAGAGGGGTTTCACACTATCTCCAGAGGAGCAGGCTCAGCTTTGAGGCTGCTGAGGTGGCCAAGACCCCAGTGGGCAGCACTTGTTGCAGGGCAGGCAGATTTCATTTTGCCAAGCAGAAACTGTCAGGCAGCAACGTAATTTAAGAATGCTTTCCTTCAGCCAGGTGAGCAGGGCAAGTGTGGTTGCAACTCCTGTGTCCTACAGGGACTTGTAACTGTCCCCTAGATGAATCATGGTTCCCCATGGCTGCCCCACAGAGAGCTCCTGGTTCATCTTGCAACAGTCAGGAGTTTGCACCAAGGTAACAAGCACATGAGCACCCCTCAGGGCAGCAATGTCTGGAGTTACTGTGGTTATGAGAGGTCAGCTCAGGCCTCAGGGAAGGTGATTAGACCTGGTGAGTTTGGGTTTGCCCTTGAGGGCACACAGAGGTGGCAGCTGTAGCTCAGTGAACTTGTTAGCTGTGTAACAGTACCACAAGATACTCAAGTACCTCAAGGGCTTGGTCCAACAGCAAAGCCAGAAGCTGTACAGAAAGCACTTAGCTGCCTGGGTAAGTCCCTCTGTGCAGAAAAACACTTAACAGCACGCTGACAGTTAAGTACATGTTTAAATGTTTCTCTAAAAACTGCGGCCTCAGGCCAGGATCCTCAAGGATATTTAGCTCCCTGATTCCCATTGATTGCACTAAATATCTTCAAAGGCTTGAAACCTGGTTGTAGAAGAAGGAAGTGTGTTATCTTCAGAGGATGGTAATGAAGCTTTGTAGGTTGGATTCACTGATTTAGCACTGGATACTGATGCTTCCACATTTTGGAGCTGGTGAGACCTGTTGGCTCTGTGGGTCACCCACGCAGAGCTATGAACGAGCAGCAGCAGTGTGTTTATACAGTTGTACTTGTCTAATCTTGACTGTTATCACTCATTTGCATCAACTCTTTTACAAGCCTCAAAGCTTTATCTATCATACTGCTACCGACTATTATGCCCTTCCACCTTTCGTAGAGGAATAAGGAGACAGTGCTCTAACATCCGCTTTGCTTTAAGTAAAACTGAGAATGGTCTGGGTAGTTAGGAAGAGCTGTTGTCTTCACAGATGAAATGGTGAGTTGTTCTGTTAAGTGCCCAACAAACCAGGCAATGGCTGGGTCAGCTCTGTCCCTTTGTGACAGAATTAATAATTGATCACTAACTGGATCTGAAATTTGGAAGGATCTTGCTACATTTGAGAACATCCTTTCACCTGATAGATGGCTTCTTTGAGTATCTATCTCATGGGAGCCCACTGGGTTATCACTGACTGTGGGAGCACTCACTGAGGTACACCTAGAAGGTCTCCCATGGAAAGTGGTGTGAGGTTTATGGAACAGCCCATGGTGGGGGGTACGTTCAAGACCTGAGGATGCGTGTAAATCTGAACGGGTTGGCGTGAGAGGCATCCCAGGAGGCTGGGAGTGTGGATTTGGATCCAGGCACCAAGATTTACTCACATCCTCATGGTAAGCAGGCTTGGAGGAGAGGCATAGGCTTATTAATCTATTTGTTTGGCTGTAGACAAGGCAATAAAAGGTGATCTTTTAGCAAGTTCAGAACAAGGAAACCTGAGTCAAAGACAGCCTCAGCCTTCTTTGCTGTTATCTGTGTTGTACTAATCAGGATAATTCATCGCTCTCGCTGGCTTATATAAAATTGCACTCTTGGATGCGAGCTCCCTCTCGGGACCCACTCCACCCACCAGTACCTCCCTGACCTCATCTCCCCTCTCCCTTCTCCACCCGGCACTTGCTCCTGCAGTGCCGGCCTCCTCTCCCCATCTCCTGCCGGCAGCTCCTCGCGGCTGGGGGCCGGGTGCTCACCAGCAGCTGAGCTCGCTCTTGCAAAGTGTGGCTCTTGTGTGGTTTTTGAGTCTCCACCCAGCAGTCCCCTCCCCTCGTCAGCTCCTACCTTACACCTACCTTCCAGCTTTCCCTCTCCACTGGTTCCCGATCCTCCCTCTAAAAATAGGCTCTGTGGTTTGGGAGTTTCCAAACAAACAAAAATCAGTGGAAGGTTGTGGTTTCCGTTGCATTTCTTTTGCTTACCCAGAGTAAAAAAACCACTTTTTGCACAAAAACATCGTCGTGCATCACACAGAACCTTAGTGAAGAACACAGCAGGAATGGTACTTTGTACTCAGGGACAGTGGTGGGTGTGTGTCATCTGAGATGGTCCTAGCAGAAGAGGGAGCACAGTCTTTCTAACACCTCTCTCATCCCCACCCTTCTGAGCTACAGCAATGTACAAGCTCTGTGTTACTGCTAAAACAAATCTTGGAGGCAGTCATTAAAGCAGCTTGGTCTTTACATGAGTAACATTGTTCTCCATCTCTGGTAGAGATGTATTCAGCTGTGTAATGCCCGTGTTGGTGCTCCCTTGGTTGGGTCATCAAACTCCTGCAGGCATTGCTGCCTGAAGCAGGGAGCCATTCAATGCTTTGCTCAGATAATTTTCTCTGGCAATCTGCAGCCCAGAGTGTGCTTCAAAATGTGATTGATATAAACAGGGTTGTACTGAGTGTGTGTTTGTGTACACGAATAATTATCCTGGTGCCTTGCTGAGTGCTTAAACAATCAGACTGGTGCTCCTGTCTTTTCCAATGCTGTTTGATCCCTCACCCAAAATGCATACCTCTTTGTATCAATAAACCTAAATACCAGCCCAGAATTGTTCATGGTGCAAGTTTTCCACATGGATTACAAAGATTTCAAACACAAACCAGACTGCAGATCCTTAGAGAGAACATGTGGGCTGCTTCCCTCGCAGGTTGTCCTCTGCTTGTTCTGCTGGTGCTCACTTACAGGAAAAAGCCTTTGAACTGGAAGGACCTGTTGGCTTTTTGTGTAAGAGAAAAAGGTAAGAATCTCCCCATCCTAAAGCATTTAGAGGTTGTGTTCCCACTAAAATGGCTGGGGGAATAAAAACTCAGACTTTTCAGACAGAAGAAATATCTTACATATCTGTCCTGTAGGTCTAAGGCTTGGCAGGTTGTTTTCCTCTACATCAGTTTGTCTGATAAAATGTACTACATTTATCTACGCAAAATTTCCTTTCCAGAAAGGTACACTGCACAATTTCTGCAGTTCCTGTGGATTATAAGATTAATGGAGCAGTCTCTGACTTTTAATGTGTAGGAAACCAGTAAAGCACTGCAACATCTGTTGTTATGTGGTTGGTGTTCCAAGGATGAACACTGCTATGTAACCTATACATTGTCCTCCTTATACAAATTCCTTCTTTGTAGCTCCTGGAGTCACAGAGCTGCATGTCTTGGGTTTCTTTGCACTTTGCAGTGTGGAGAAAAACCCCAAAAGCCTCCATCTGAGAGTCCTGTGTCAGTCCCTTCCTTTGCCTTTGCATCAGGGGTCTGTTTTCCTGTGCCTCCATGGGAGCTGGGTTGTATCAGCAACTGAAACAGTAGTTAATGATGAGTACTGAAGGTGCATCTCAGAGTGGAATGCCGAAAGGAAGGAATTAAAGAAAGGCAGAGGAAGAATGAGGAGCTGGGTCAGGATATTTTGTTCCTGATATCTAGTACAAACCTGTGGTTAGCTAGAATTTTATCTTTTCTAAAGAATCCCTCTTTATCAAGATGGGGAAAATACCAGCCAGGTTTTTCCCTGGGTTAAATTTTACCCCTTGGAACTGAAGTAATGGGAATAATCTCAGGTGGGTTTGCCAATATGAAAACTTTGTCAAGCTCTGAACTATCCTGGCTTTGCATCCTGCCTGTGAAATGAAATATTTTGAGGTAAAAACCAGTTCATCTTTCACCAAACAGGAACATACCTGAACATCCACGCCATGCTGATAGTTACTTTGTGCTGGAATATCCTGAATGTCTTGTGGCTTTGAGGAGCTCATTTGTATGCATGGTTAGAGAAATTTATTTATTTCTCTGCAATATATTATTATTGCATTTTTAGCCATTGGATATGATCTCTGTTTCAGAGCAGGTGGCAGTGATAGTTGTATGGCTGTAACTGTGTAAGCAAAGTATATGGGAAACATAAAATTAAAGTTTTCCTGTGACAGAGAGTTGAAACATAAAAAGAAAATATGAAGCAAACTGGGAAAGGAAAGAGTTAACTATTTAAAGGATTTAGTTAAACCAAATATATCTGTGCAAGAATCTCCCCAAGGAAGAGGCTGAGACCACATCGCTTGGATCATTTAAAATTGGAGTATATACAAAGCAATAGAGAAAATTCTGCAGGGAACAATCCTTCACTGGCAGGTGGGATGGACTCAATGACCTAATAAGTCTTTTCCATCTCTAAGTCTACGAGATGAGTCTATAACTAGTGCAATATGGTTTTGCCCAGAGTTCCCACGTGTTGGTCATGAACAGAGCCAAGTTGCACCAAACTGTGTCTTGTTTAGGTTAACTATTTATGTGGTTCTTTTGCCCCATGCTGATTCCTCTTTTAGCAAACACTCTCCCTGAACAGATGATTCTTTTATATGAATTTCATTTTTGGTATGTAAAGCATGTTAAATCACATACTATGTCATATATTTTCCTTAAAAGAGAACAAGAGGGCAGGAAAAAAACCTCTTTCTCTTCCAGCTCTGCAGGTGACTCCCTGACTCTCATTTTGGGAAGGATTTGGAACACCTGGATCCTTGACCTTGACAACCACATCACAGAGAAATGCTTCTTTTTTTACACGTGTGATATGGCACCACATGCGTCCAATGTGGCACAAGATTACCCTGTCTGGGCAGCAACACCTGGGGCTCAAAATGCATTTGCTTTTGCTCTCAAGTGCTTGAGTCTAACTGGGTGGACTCAAAGTCTGTGTTGTCTGCTCTCTGCACACAAAAAAACTCAAATTCAAGAAAGGAAAGGCACTGGGAATGTGCAAATAGCAAATGTTGGGCTTTCCAACACACCTACAGGCATGGGATTCAGCCCTGCCTGGAACTGGAGGGAGCTTCAGGGACTCTGCCTTTCCAAGATCTGAAGAAGAAGCCAGAGGTCTGAAGAAGTGGTCCTGGCCAGCCCTGCCTGGCAGAGGGCCTGCTCCTAATCCCACAGGAGGCCAAGTGCTCCAGAAATGGTATTTGGTTCCAGGCTTTTTTCCCCTTCCCCCTCAGAAGTGCGTTGGCAGGAGGTAGTAAGTGAGTTTGGATGATCTGCTAAATGATGGGACTGAAAGAAGTGATCAAAGTGTTCCTGCTGCACAACTTGGGGCTGTGTTTGAGCTTTCTGCTGCTCTGGGTAATGGCTTTGGCTGGGGCAGGTTTGGGCAGAGATGGCCAAGCTTGTGACTCTTGTGTCTTTCCCTGGAGTAAAAGATACACTGGGAAAATGGTGTTAAGCAGAGAAATTGTGTTAAACCACGACAGAATTGTATGGCTTCCCAGGTGCTCACTGGAAGAGCAGGTAGGCATGGAGCTTACTGAACTGCAGTCACTCCTTTCTCCCTGGAATCTCAGTTGTTTGAAGCCTCATCCCATCCTAAGGAGATAAAGCAAACTCCTCCTGCTGTGCTAGGTGGCAGTTCTTTGGGAAGAGGGAGGATAGGACCTTCTTCTGAACGTCTCACATGTCTGTAATTCCTGAATGCCTTGTGCTGTGTGCACAGGCTCTTCCTGTCATAGCAAAGGATTGCACTTCCACCTCACAAACCTGAGGTCTGAAGAAATTAAAGATTAATTTGCTGATTTTTAAAGGTAAATGGAATCGAGGCCCATCTCCTTGCAGTAAGAGCCCAAAGCTGCATGGTGAGGGTCCACCTAAGCACCTATTCATACTGTTGGTTAAAGTTTCTGTGATATTTTGGAGAAAACCAAAAGGAAATAATATAAAATGTAAGTTGTGTCAGGCTGCTAAACGTGTTTTAAAAGTTAACTCTAACTACTGAGAAAGAAGACACCCAGGGACTCTCTGGCTGAGCAGAGACTGGATATCCATTTTTCCCTGGCTGGAGTTAGGACAAACCAAGCTGCCTGAGTTGGCTGTGGCACAGTACCCTGAGGAAGAAAACCAAAATGCAGAGCCTCAGGAGACTTCCTGGAGATCCTGTTCCAGCAAGAGCCTGGAGTCCTTCTTCCTCCTCCTTGCCCTGAGGTGAGAGTAGCTGGGTTGTATCAATAGTGAAGTGAGATGTGCTTAGATGCAGCAGGAAATGGAAGCAGGAGATAAACAAAAACCTCCTCAAATTCCCCACTCCTACTCACCCATCTGTCTTAAGAAGTAAATCAGGATGTAACACGCAGTTTCTTCTTGTCTAGACCTAAGGTCTGGGGAGCTCGTGCGGGGCAGCGGGCCTGCGTGTGGCCATGCGATGTGCTCGCGCAGGCATGAAATACAAGTACACTCCTCGCCTGCTGAGTTCAGCGAGGTCATAGGAGCTCAGCTGCAGGGATACACGATGCAGGAGCCCACTCTCTCCTTCCCAGAGCCCTGAGTTTCCCTCAGCCCCACACAGGGACCTGGCAGAGCTCCCTGCCATGACAGAGATGCTTTCCACTGGTGAAGTGGTCACTGGAAGAGGCTGCAATGAGCAACACCCGGTACTCCCGGGCTGCCTGCGCTGCCTTCATCTCTCACACTATTTCTCCTGTTAGCTCAGATGTGGAGCTATTTTCATTTTTGTCATCCTAGATGAGTAAATATCTCTGCTCCTTGCCAGGGCATCCAACCTTTCTGCTTGGCCCTTCTGCTTTGCTGCATGTTCCGTGTCTCCTCTGGTGGGATCTTGAAAACTCATTTTTCACTGCTGAGAGATGCAGCCCAGCGAGCAGCTGTTGCTAGAACCCCATCCTTGCTGCCTGCACCAACATCTCATGCTACTGTAGCCTCTCTGCTATGATAAGTGCTTTGAGAAGGGTTTCCTGAGAGGTGGGATGGATAGAAGGATGCAGGAAGCAAGTGATGAATCAGGCTCATTGTCTGATGCTCTGTGCACAGGTACACAGTCCCTTATAATTCATGATCCTAGGCATGATTTAGCAGAAGATGCCTTGTGGCTCTTCAGGGAAGGAAAAAAATTCCCCTAGATGTATTAACCACACCAGGATGGGTTTGGCACCCAGCACAGTACAGCAAGGATGTTGACTGTTCGCCTTCTACAATGGCCCTGAATACTGGAACGCAAGCTCGCATGAGGAGGTGTAGACCAGTGGGACCAGTAACAAAAAAGAGTTTGGACTATTTGGAGCTAGGACTATAAAACCACTCTGACATCACCAACATAAACCTTTGGATGCTCCAAGTTCATGTTCTGGGACAGTGCCACAACACACATCAACTGAGTTCCCAAGGCTGTGGGGGCTTTTTCCCCATCAAGAATACATTTCCACCATGAGGTCTTTTATGGGATGCTGAGGCTGTTGTGCCCATTCCTAGGAGAAATCCATTATTCTTATTATTTTATGGTCTAGTAAATACAAATAGGTACACACACAATAGAAATCTTGTAAGACTAAAGGTGTTGGTGTTACCTAATAGGCCAAACATCTCTGGTTTCTACGTGATCTGATGTGGGTGTTGGAGAGAGGGCTGCACAGTCTCTCCATCCTGCCTCATCCAAAGTCCAGTGCTGTAACAGAAATGGCTCAACTGTCCTGGTATTCACACCTCCAGGAACATTGTGCTGCTCTTGGGTCTTGAGCATGAAAACTTCTACCTTCTGCTCGTTGATGCTGTTTTTTTTCAGGTTTTATCTTATTGGAGAAAAACCTTTCCTACCATCTGGAGGCAAAGCTGTGAGTGGAGTACACAGAGCACCAAGAGACTGTGTGTCTAGAGATGGGCCAAAGGTTGGAAAGGGCACAGCAACAGGATGAGAAAATTCTGATTTGTACCAAAATCTCCACCTCCACCTCCTGCCTCCGTACTCCGTCTCACTCCATGATTACAAATATTTGCAGTTGTGTGAAGTGGCTCCAACGTGAGTCATTCGTGGCAGCTCTCTGTTGTGCACGGAGCGCACGAGGCACGGGTCTCTTTCTCTCCTAGGAAAGCAAATTTCCCTTCATGGCTTTTTAGACCTTTTAAATATTTGTTGTGATTGCGGTACTAATTAAATTCAGCTGTTGCAGGTAATATAACTCCTAACAGCTTTTTTTTTAAGTTATTTTTCTCCATTTTAGAGGGCAAGTGAGCAGCACTTAAAGGTGTACGGTCTGTCCACTGGGATGGCTGCTGGCAGAAATGCAGAGCTTTGATTGAACTCTGAAATCATTGCATTGACTGTGCCAGTTTGCCTTAGCTTTGCACGGAGATGGGTGGAGGTGCAGTGCTCTGGTGGGACCTTATCTGCCTGTATTTTCCCTGCCCAAACTTTGAATCCTGACAGACTGAACTGTCAGTGCATGACATGGGAAGGGAGGGTGTCCATTGTCTGAGCTCTTCCCTAGCTTGTTTGGGTCTTTCTGGACCTCAGCACCATCATTTCTTCACCTTCCCGCAGACTAGGAACTGCCTTGCCATCTCCACCCCTTTGTAGGGCTTATCCAGCATCTAAACCTTCAGCAACGTGGTTCAGATTTGTGGGCAAATTGTGTAGATGAAAAGTCAGTGTCTTACAAGAAAACTGCATTTTTGTGGTCTTGTTCTGATGCTGTGCTGCGCCGTGTGTGGGGTTCAGGGCTTTCCGGCACTCACCTTTCAGGTTGTCAAGGAAAATTTCTGCTTGTCAAAAATGATTTGAAACGTCCTCTCTGTGTGTCCTCCAATGTTTTGAATTTTAAAGAGTAGCCCCGGGGCAGTATATTTAAAACATGATCTCAGGGAAACCGGTTCATTGCATTTGTAAGCCTAAAAAGGGAGCTCAGAATGACAACGATAAATAGACATTAGGGTTTGAGGAGTCACACTGAGGTCAGGCACCCCCCCCTTCATTCCCCCCTCCCCATCCCCATCCCATCCCCCATGTTTCAGGCCAGTATTGCATTTCCTACTTCAAACCCAAGCCTGTTTCTTTGTGCTTTAGGAGTGCTCATCCCATCAGCTCTTCTAACCATGGTGGCTCCTGATGTGGGAGGTTGGTGCCAGGGCTTTGAAACCCCAGCACCCCAAACCAGGCACAGGGCTATGTTTAGCCCTCCCTACAAAGCCCCTTGATCTTCAGAAGGCCAGAGCACCTGCAAGCCCCATTGCTGCCAGTGGGACCTGCAAGCACTCCCCAACCTTTGAAAAAAATCAAACCACCGCGTTAGAGAATAGAGATTGGGATGATAGTGGGTGATTGAGTTATTGCAACTTAATGAGTTGCAGCTCATCTGCCAAGCCACAGCAACCCTGTGCATGTGTGCGTGCAGGCACGCTCCTATTCAGCTCAGCCGTAGGACTGAAACTAAAATAGCTCCTGTGGATTTGCACTGGTTTGGCAGCAATCCTGAGACCGGTTACCAGGCCCTGCTGATAACTCTTAACCAGTGGAGTTTAGAACACCTCGGTTTGAACATCCCAGCTCGAAGCACAGTGGGGTATTTCACAATCCTAAGAGTAAAATCAGATAGGGGGGTTGGTGAGTGGGTGCGGCTTGTACCTGTATTAGGTGACCTGGCCCTGACTTAATCTTAGTTTTGGAAGAAAAGAATGAGTTAGAGCTCCTCTAGAAATGCAAGTGGAGTGGCATTTGTGCTTAGCAAAGTGCTAGTGCAACTTAGTGTAACTAAGCCTACAAATTGAGACATTGGGGCTGCCTTCAGGTGATCTGGGACCTAAAAACTTGTTTTCCTTCAGTGTTTTAACTACATTGAAGAAGAGTGAGAAGCCCTTTGTGAGAGTTTGTCCTGACTCCTTATTCAAATTTTCCTTCATTAAGGCTCTGATCTCTTGATTAAAGTCCATACACTTGTGGAAAAGAAAAAAAGCCTTCTGGTCTTGCTTTCAGGTCCCCACAGTGCTTGGCTTTCCAGCAGTGCTCTTATCTAACCATCACACCAAGAGTCAGGGAAAGGTGGACCTGTCTGGATAATAAGCTATCATTTTGTCCCATGCTTAAACGAAGCTTTCTGTGCTCTGAAGAGGCCAAATAACACTTTCCCCTCTTAATGTTTTAACTTTGGGCACCTTTGCAAATGACTCTGCTGGCTGAGATGGAGCCCAGGAGTGCCAGAACACCACGGGAAGAGGCTGCTCTGTGATATTGCCAACCTGAGGAGGAGGAGGAGGAAATGCTGGAAATCCCCTAAGCACGCCTGTTTTCTTGAGATTCCCAACTCAATTTTGCGAACTCAGAAGATTTTATATAATTTGGTTTAGTCAGTTCAGAGGTTTAAGGCACTCGGCTACGCATCTGGATTGCATCTTGGGGGTGGGTTATCCAAAAAAGAACTGAGACAGAAAAGCTGGAAATTCAGCCATTGCTAGCAAAACTACTAGTAGCAAAGCTACTTGGTGTGCTGGACACTGGATTTAAACTCTGACCAGTTTCTGTATTGTCTGAGCCATCAGGTAAGGGAGGAGAGGCAGGGAGTGCAAGAGTTGGCTTGATGTGCTGTAAGCACTGGTCATTTAGTCTGATACCCGGATTAGTGCCAGTGAAGGAAACTTCAGCTCCCCCTCTATTCACCTACCTGTGCCACCTGAAGGTCTTTAGAGCAAGAAGACAACAAATTGATATATTATTTCTAAATGTGCAAATAAATCTCCCATCAGATGTGCAAGTGGAAGGAGCACAGCTCTCTAACATGGTATCTTTTTGCACAAATGCCGAAGGGCTTCCTTGTCTGCAAATGTTCGCCTTAAAAAAGCCCTGAAATGCAATGTTTCAAGTTGAAAAGTCCAAGTCAATTCAAAATAGAAACAAAGAAAGTTAATTTTAAGAGTCTTTTAATTTTTATCCCATAAAAGCCAAGGAAGTTGTGTATTGATGAGGCAGTGCCTCGAGACAAATGAAATCCAGCTCAGCACCCCTGCTGCTGGTGTTGACTATCCTTAGGTCTCGTTGTCTTCAAGAGCTGATACAGATCAGCACCTCCTAGGTCTGAACCTTTAACCATTTGCCATGTTTTGCCTCACAGGCAGCTGCACTTCAGTGGTGGGTGAAACGATTCCTTTTTGTCTGAAAGGGCAAATTCTTCCCTTTAGATGTTTGTGCTCACCTCCCATTAACTTTGGTATGAGCTGAGCTCATGCTTCCAAGAGCAAAAGTTGGCTTATAATTTCTGCATGCTTTCAGGATCCTTTGGGTACCATATAAATGTAAGATACAGTGATTCAGTGCTAAAGAGCAGAGAAAATGCAAACCCCCAGGAGACACTGTAAGAGCAAATCATATAGAGCTTTTGTTTAAAACAAAAAAGGAGAAGTATTAAGAAAAATAATTGAGATTCATTCCAAAATTTATGTCATCCCAAACCAAGGATGAGAAATCTCTTACTTACATGATCTCTTCTTTGAATTTGGTGAGTTCTGGGCCATTGGATGAGGCCGTATTTTCAAAGGCATTATTGAAAATGTCTTAACTCCTATATTTCCTTTTTTTTAATCAAACTCACTGTGCTGCCAGAGGTGTTTCATTTACCAGGAGAGGGGTCAAAAAAGCAACCCTGAGTAGCAGGAAATAGCAAATGCAGCACAGTTCCCCTATGCTTGGAAGCTCTCTGATGGCAAACAGCAATTGGATGCTCCTTATTATCTACCTTTGCTGCACTCCTCACAGATCTGGGGCATCCTGCTGTCTCTCCCTGGGTGCAAGTGAAGTACGGGGTGGGAATCTGAGGCTGCTGGATTTGGGACTTTGGGTTATTGCTTTCATGTTAAATCCCCCCCCCTTCACCTCTCCTTCCTACCCCAAGTCATAATACATTGTACTTTTTAAACTTAGTTTTGTCTCCAAGAGAGGAAACAATAATTACTACTCTTAACAGTGGGTCACATTCTGTTCCCACCAGAAAAAAATATATAGTGCACAGCACATGAAGCAAAGGAATTCTGAGCACCTGCAGTTACCACTGGCTTCAATAGAATCCATGAGAGCATTTACAGAAGGTGCCAACTGCACTGGAAGACTTCAAGAAGTTATGTGAGTGTGCTACCTCTATTAGGATTTGTGAATCGTATATGTGATTTCAATATATACCTGTAAAGTTTGTGGATGTAGACAATTAGCTATATCTTGATTTGTAGCTGCCTAACTGGAAAGTCTGGGTGAATTTTCAGTCTCTATGGTTGCCCAGCTATGTAATGGCAACAGATCTGGAAAAAGAACTCTAGTTCTCCCATTTAAAATTATGTTCCTGTCTCTTGATTGTAGTAAAAATGTTAAAAAAGCCACTAGAGAAGTTATGTCAATATTGCGTCTGACTACAGATCAGATTTGTTACCATGAGGGTGGGGAGGCCCTGGTCCAGGTTGCCCATAGCAGTGGTCGCTGCCCCATCCCTGGAGGTGTTGAAGGCCAGGTTGGATGGGACTTTGAGCCCCCCTGAGCCAGTGCAAGGTGTCCCTGCCCATGGCAGGGAGTTGGAACTGGATGGATTTTGAGGTCCTTTCCAACTCAAACCATTCTATGTTCTACGATCCCTACTGTGTCTTCCCTCTCGTGTCTTCATTTCTCTGGCAGTAGGTCCTTATCTGTTCTGTGCTGTCCTTCAGGCTTAGGAAAGGTAGCCAAGAGTATTACACATAAAATTGCAGCTTGTAGTAGTATTTAGCTTGATTAAGATCTCAAGCTGAACTGGCGAGTAGGCTTTGATTGAGCTCTGCAGCCCCTGTGCTCAATCTCTTATTAACTTTTCCAATATGTTCTGTTACAAGCAGGCAACAATATCACAGCTATCTTGCAGCTAATTTAACACCTGTAAATTCCCATGGCTGGTAATGAAACATTGTATAGGTTAGTGGATGAAGCATTTGCTTCATATATCACAGGTCATTAGTTCAGTGTTTGTTAACACTGTAGTTTTTATTAAATTTTTTTTCTGTTGCTTTTGCATCAGTGGACTTACAGTCTGATTAGTTCTTCTGCTTTCCAAAGCTAAGCACAAAAAATGAGTATCATCTGACCCAGAACACTGGGGCTAAATTCTTTACTGAAATCTTGAATTAACCTGCTTGAAATTGTACTTCCAAAGCTTTTCTCTCATTTAGTCACGTACAGACTGGGTGGCAGTGTGAGAACAGGGGAAACGAGCGTCACCCTTGCTAATTGGGCTCCCACAGGAGAAGGATGGGTGATTTTTGTGCCCTGCTTATCTTTCATATCACCTCCAGACCCGACAGCCTTGTGGTTTTATGTCTCTGAACCAGTAGTCTCCACTTAGGCCACACAGTTCCTTAAGTGCCCAAAGCTTCAGTGCTCGGCTGGCTGAGTGAGGTCACAGCAGGTACCATCTGAGTAAGGAGCAATAGCTTTAGGTGACTCCTGTGCCACCTCCCAACATTTAAATTAACTCTCTCTGTGGCATGTTCAACCATTGGACACCTCTCTATTCACATGACTAATTGAAGGCAATCATTGAAAGACAGAAGATGGTCAAGAAGAGATGCAACCCACCACGACCAAACCAAATCATCTGCCAGTAAGTGATACCCTCCCTCAACGTCCTTGGCCGTGCTGCCTGGCTACCACTTGGTGGTGCTGGATGGAGGCATCAGTCCTCTAGATTTAGGGATGGTGACTTCCTGTGGTCAGGTGTATTGGTCATGGTTACACAACTAACACCACTGCCTTTCCCTGTGCTGCTGGTGGAAATGCTGTTTTCCTCTGCTGCAAGCGTGCTGTGTCATCGCTGCTGCACTGCCTGTGCTAAGAAGAGCTGACACAGTGAGTTCCAAGCCTCACAGCTGGTTTTTCCTGGATGTTTTGTATCTAAACTGACCCCTTCTCAACCCTGTCATGGGTTGGATCCACCACAGTAGCCAACTTTTCAAAACACAACCAGCACAAAGCAACATTATAATGAAACCAAGCAGCTTCTGAAGATGAAATCACATCAACTCTGCATCCAAATGTGATGCTGCAGCTTCTGGGAAACGCTGAGCGTGCGCTTCTTCACCTTGAAAGGTCTTGGCACATAAGCTGTTTATCAAAATAACAAGTCACTGAATACAGCTGAAAGTATTGCCAGAAATGTTGAATGAACCACTGTTGTTTTCAGTCTGCCATGGTCCCTCCTGGCTTTTGCAGAGAAGGGAAATCAGTGGGCTCAAAGAACAAACCCTGTATACAGATCTCACTCAGTTGTAGCTGTGTCTCTAATTAACCTGCAGAGAGTGTTGTCCCACCATCAGGAGACCCTGAGCAGAGCTCAGATGCATGCAGCTCACTGCAAAAATGGGATCTTCTCCTTCATTTATCTTGACAGTGATTCTGGACACGACTTTTAATAGTAGAGGCCACTTGTCAAGGCTCCCCTCCCAGAAGGTGCCATTTAATGATTCTGTTTATCAACAGAGAGAAGAAATTCTGGATGTATTCATGAGCCTCACTAGTAATTTAATCTGAAATAAGCTGTGCTTTTTATTAACATCTTTCTGCTATAGCATTTTATAGGATATTGGGTTCTTTGTAAGATACACATGCTGTTTTATATTCATATCTGTGCCTGCCTCAGAGTTGGCTTTGTGATGCAACTCATTAATTCAAAATTAAAATGTCTTTCTCATTCTATGACATTTAGATGCCAGATATTTTCTACAAAGCTTATTAAAATGTAGTTTTGTACTTGAACATTCACTGTACTATCAGAGAGTCACGTCAATGCATTCCTGTTCCATCCATATTCCTTGGGAGATGGTCTTATTCAGTTTGTAGAGTAAGAAAAATACACCCTAAGGCAAAAATCTTCTTTAGACAAAGAGAAAAGATAATTGTTAGCAGGTCAGAGGTGCTCCAGAATTAATGACTGAATAATATAAAAGTGATTTGCAATAGCACATATGCACAGATAATGACAACAATTAATGTCTCAAATAATAAACATTGTTCTAGAATGCTAAAACCACTTTCATTAAATAGCAATAAAGCCTGTTTGTGTGATGGGCTCTGCTTTCCAGAGCTGTGGGCTATTGCACCCATTGTCTTGGGAAGAACAGACCTGGGATCCTCTGTGCTAATGCTACAGCTCACCAGGGTCAGGTGTGTTAGTGGTTGCTCTGGTGGCTTTAGCAATCTTGATGGCTGCAGCAGCAACAGCCATGCAGGGACTTCGCTCCTGAGCACATCCTTGGTGTGTGCTTGCTTCAGAAACGCTGCTGTCTCCTCCTCCTCCCTTCCTCTGGGGTGAGTCACATTCAAACCTCTGACACTGTGATCCAAACTCCCTGCAGTTGCAAAGGAGAAGTTTGAGAGCCCAGGCACCTCTTGCCCTGCCAGATGGGGTCAGTGTGGTACGACAAGGGCAAGAAAGAAAGAGTCATGTGTGTGCATGTATATGTGCACGGATACATGGTATGTGCATGCCTGTGGGCATGTCCTGCCCAGGAGGATCGGTGGCAAACACTGGCACAGAGCAGGTAGCTGGAGCACAACCAGACTGAGTTGAGCATCCCCCAGACCCAAGGATGCTCCCCATGCTGGAAGTCCCTTGTACCTTGACATCAGGCAAGGTACCACATGCTCAGGAATCATGGAATGGTTTGGGTTGGAACAGACCTCAAAGCCCATCCAGTTCCAAGCCTCTGCCAATCAAACACCCATCCAGCCTGGCCTTGAACACCTCCAGGGATGGGGCAGCCATGACTTCTCTGGGAAGAAAAGGATGAACTCAAACACTGACAAGCTGGAAGAGTGTTTCATTTTATCAGGGTACCACCTACATTTTCCCAACCCTTCCTACTGCTGCAGTATGAAGACATGATGCTGGAGCCAGCTCTGGTTAGCAATAAGTTGTTAGCTGGTGGATGCAAATTACATTTACTAAAAAAAAAAAAAGGCAATTAATTGAAATAATGAGCCTTTAGTGCAGAGAAGCAGTTGGACTGTGAGTACAGCAGTGCCAGGCTGGGCTCAATCCAGCACAGCAGCTTCCCTGCTCACTCCCTCACCCAGTGACTCGGCCTCAGGGCTGCAGGGTCAGGCTCTTATAACCGCAGCTACAATGAATGGCGGTTTGAGGTTCTCTTTTATTGAGTTAATCTTGTTTTTGTTGCAATTTCCCCATATGGGTTATAAAAAGGCCTGAAACAATACAGGCCAGCCCTGCCGCCGCTCCATCGGCAGCGCCAGTGCTGGGCCAGGGCTGGCCCAAGCATCCTGCTTGAACTCAGACGGTGCCTCCTCCCGCGAAGCTTTGATGTGCGGTTTTCAAAGCATTTAAACCGAGATAGAAAACTCGTATTTGACAATGTTTCTGTATATTTGATTGAACTTCTCAAATCTCTCCATTTCTCTTCAGATGTACAGAGCCCGTGAGCTAAAAGCCAAGCTTTTTCCACAGCTTATATTCTTGTAAAAACAGCTCCAAGTACACACATTCTGCTCCTTGCTCCAGTCGGGGCTCCGCATGCCAAGTCAAGTATTTATTTTCATTACTTTTGAGACCACCAAAATTAATGTATCTTTCAGACAGGAAGAATTTTATTTATTATGGTGGATTTGAATCCAAGAGATGAAAGAAGTGCAGTGTGCATCTCAAAATCAACCCAGGCTGGGAGAAGGAGGAGATGGCCCGATCTGAGCTCCCCTCCCACCCAAGCACCAGTCCCTATCTGCCTAAATGTTTCTCCCTGTGGATGGACCACAGCCTATGGATGGACCAAATCCCCCCCAAAACACCACTGTAAATACTGCCAGTTGGGAGGGGTTTCAATGGTTTCATGAATTCCCCATTTTCCTAAGTTGCTGTTTGATAGTACAGCTGGGTAGGGTGGGAGGCTGCAGAAGGGAATCTACTCTTCCCTAGAGAGCAACACCCAGAAAGAAAAGAGATTAATTTTTGCCCTTTTTCATGTCCTTATCCCTGTGAGCATTGCCCTTGAGGTGACAGGTGAAATGGCCAAGACAAACTGAGTTTCTTCAGTGCAAGGTACACACTTACCAGCTGTTTACTTTGATAAACTCCACTCAGACTACTTAAATGAGGATTTCAGCATCAGTCTGTGATGCTGAAGGAGGATGCTGAAGTATGATGGCTCAGCTATCAGCATGAATTCAGATCCTGTTAACGTGATGGACCCTAGCACATGCTTCCAGTTATTTCCAACCCAACCTGCTCCATGTGTCCTGGCTGTCCTGGAGCATTCCTGTCTCCCCAGGCTGGCTCCAACTGGGAGGACATGCACCTGGGTGTTTCCGTTGTGTTATGCTTTGCTTGCAAGAAGAATGCATCACTGTTTACTCACATCAGATTGTTGTGTTTTAGAAAGATGCAAATAGATTATAAAAACCACAGACAAATTTGAGGCTTGCTTAGCATTCCAGCTGAGACCTTGAGGTAAAGTGGGTCTTATCTATCTCTCTATATGTGAGAAATCTCCACCAAAACCCTTCTTCCCATCTCACACAAACAAGCCAGGTACATTGAGGACACTGGCCCCAGCAGCTGGATTTTCACTCACACCTTCCTTTTATTTCAGTGCTTCAGTGTGTTCCAAGAACCAGATTGCAGGACCAGAGGACATTAACAAGAGCTTTCACCAACCCTTTGTTGGTATTAAATAGCTGTATAATTGTGTTTTATTTTTCTCACCAGCCAATAAAATGCAACTTGAAGTAACCAAGCAGTTGAGCTGTTTGTAATGTACATTCTGGTGAGCGCTCCTTTGTCCTGATGGCTCTCTGAGCTTCGTCCTTCTCGAAAGCTGACTCAGGAAATGAAATGGCACACCTGCCCTTCATCCAGCTCCACTGCCAGTCAATAAATGTTTCCTAATGAAGCAATGGGGGTAGCACTATGCAGCTGATGCATCCACTGAGTTTGCTTTTCAAGGCACACACAATACAGAATCCAGCTGGGTCGTGTCATGGAGATGAGAGGAAAAGGTGTTGAGCCCGAAAGGAAGACAAAACCCATGAGAAACCAGGCTTGGAAGTTCAACACCTCATACAAATGCTTGTTGCTTCTTCCATGAAACTCACTGAAGCTTCAGACAGGTCCTAAATACATTAACAAGTCCCCAGTTTCCCGTGTACTTGTCTGAAACAAGGCCAGTTCGGAAGTCCTTGAGATAGTGGATGATTAGACGTTGTCAGATCTTTACCAGACTGCATTTGATATCATTTCTTATTGCAAAAGCCTGAGTGGAACTGTAATTTTTAGTTGCTTTCATCAGCTCTGATAACACCTCAGACCTAGGTCCCAGTTCTTTAAGAGCTCAAAGCAATGTATTGGACACCCAATAAAAACGAATTTGTTCTATCCACAGTTAGTTTGAATTCCACTTAATTGTTTATTACACTGAGGTCTCTGAAGGATAAAGAATATGGAATAAAATATTTCTACCACCTCAGCCTTTGTGAAAACATTCACAACCTGTTAAACACTAGGGTCAGCGACTTTGAAATGATCTCACAATTTGATTTCGTTATATTTTAATTGTAAATGATATATTCCAGGGCTCACGGAGGGTGAGAAGCTGGGACTGGGGGAACATTAAACCCCTGCTCTTTTTTTTAATCCTCCAGCCAGATGTACTGCAGGCAGGTGCAACACAAACTCCCAAACACCCTGCTAATGTAACGAAAGCCTGACCTAGAGGGACTGATCTGAACGGGCTTTTCAGCCTGCATGCTTATTCAATTCGCTCTGCGGAAAGGCTGCCAACGGGGGGACGTGGTGCCAGAAGCGTGGTGGTTTTTTTAATGCAAAGTTGCAAAACCACAAAACTCATTTTTACTAGTGACCTTTTTACCACTAATTGTCGGGGTACTTTAAAAAAAAATAAGTAGTTACTTTGGTCAGGGCTGAAACGACATCCCAGACAGGCTCCTCCGGCAGCTGCTCCCTGACCCCGCGCTGTTTTCCCAGTGTTTGCCTCCAGACTATACTGGGTCCCTGCTTGGATGAGTCAGACAGCTTTCTGGGTTGTTGTTTTATTTTTTTCTTGCAAAGCAGCTTTTGATTGTGAAATAAATCACCAAAGGATAGCTGGAGTGTTGGAAAGAGGGAGCAAGGAGGAGGGAGGGGGTTGGGGGTACAGAGAGGAGAGGCTCCAGGGCCCTGTCTGCATCAAATGCTGCATGAAGGTGGTTGGTTTTTTTCACCTTGCTTTTGCTGCTTTTTCCCATCTGAGAACACACAGTTCTATTTTACTTTATTTCTACAGCTTTTTTAGACATGGACTAGTCAGTAGTTACTGCTGGACTCGCTGTCCCTATGAGAGTTCGACTAAGTTTTGATCTCCTTTGCCCAGGTTTTAATATTGATTCATGCCCAAGTTTCATTAGAATTGGCCATATGTAAGAGGTGCATTTGTGAGCAGAGCTTGACCTACTTTTTCCACCTCCTCTGCTGAGTGCTTTGCATAGACATTTAGTCGATGCTCAGCTGGGGGCAGTGGGACTCTCAGCCAGGTGACCTTTCAAGCCCATCCAGTTCTGCACTCTCCATACATTTCCATAGAGAATGCCAATTTCAAGTGAAAAAAGGAGCACAGGCTGCTTTAATGAGTCCCAATACATTAAAACAACTCAATGTTCTTGGGCTACTTTATTTTTAATTTTTTCTATCTTGTGGCATCAGAAAAGAAGACTCTAGGGAGACCTTACAGCAGTTTTCCAATATTTAACGGGGGCCTGTAGGAAAGCTGGGGAAGTGGCTCTTTTTCAGGGAGTGCAGGCATAGGATGAGGGGGAATGATTTTCAGCTGAGAGAGGGGAGGTTGAGATGAGATCTTAGGAAGAAATATTTTTTACTGTGAGGATGAGAAGGTCCTGGCACACATCTCCTAGAGAAGTCATGTCTCTCCCATTCCTGGAGTTGTTCAAGGCCAGGTTGAAGGGGGCTTTGAGCCCCCTGATCCAGTGGGAGGTGTCCCTGTCCAAGGCAGGAGGCTGAAACTGCATGGTCTTTAAGGTCCCTGCCAAGACATCCCATTCTATGATTCTATGAAAATAGAGTAAAAGCTGGTCTTCTTAAATCATATCTATGCACCAAAATACTTTTATCCCCTGGAAATGCCTTAAAATGTACACAGTATTTACATTAAAGTGCCTAGCAGAAGGCTGAAGAGCAACATCCCATGCTAGCAGGTATCTCACAGAGAGAATGTGCTGCTTCTTCAGCAAAAAGCCCAAATTAAAGGACGAACCCCCACGGCCTTCTGCCACGCTTGGCAGCCCCAAGTTGCTGCTGGAATTCAAAAAGTTGCACTGAGGGCACAAGCTTGGGTTTGCTGAGACTTGTGGCGAATCTCCCACCACTGTCAGTGGGCTCAGATTGTCATGATAGGTTTCTGTTGTTGCTTTTACAAAGAGCAAATTGAGAACTTTCCAGCCTAGCTGAGAAAGAACCATTATTTGCAATAGTGCACCTGATGACTGGGAGCTTGAGGATTCACATCCATGTGAATTCATCCTCCATGATAAAGGGAATATCCCTTCTACTGAGGGATTTTGTTATTGCCAGTTTTGTTTGTTTTTTTCAGTCTTTGTCTCAAAAAATTTTTAATGTGTTCCAAAAGTCCTAAGGTGACTTCCTCTCCAAAGCCACATCTTCACTAAGCCCAGTGGCTTGTTTATAAACATGGGGGTGAAAGCACTGTGCTCTGTTTTTTCTTTCTGTCAGCACATCCCAATTTTATCTTTTTCTTTTTCCCTTGTTTCCCAGTATTCATAACTATCTCCAGAAAACATTCTTGGCCTCTAACTTGTCCAGGCTGGTTTTTAGCCGTGTTTAACATTCAAACCCAGCCCTGTTGATTGGGTAGTGGCTGGGTCACATGGCAGCTCCCTAATTGGTTGAGCCCAACATGTTGGGATGTGGTTTAGCAGAGCATGAAACCACATGCTAGATCATAATCAAAAGCAGCTGCTGACAGTGTTGGGCTGAAGGTCAAGGTGCTGGAAGGGCAGGACCAGCCCTGCGTGCACGCCTGCATCTTGGCTGATTCCATCTCCTTCCTTGTCACATCGTGTTGTGCCTTCATACGCTTGTTCTTTGAGAACTTGCTGCTTTTGGAAAGAGGTTTTTAGGAGTAAACCATTTATGGAGTTATTTACAGCTCAATTTACCAAGCATCCTACCAGAACAATGAAGGAATGCTGCGGTGTGCATTGTGTGTTGAGTGTGGTCAGGAGGAAGGAAAATATTCTGAGTTTTTTAAGACATTTTGAGCCCCTCTCCTTCTTCCACTCCACAGAAACCCAGAAATGCAATCAAAGAAAAGCCAAAAATGTATAGCCTATAATTTTCAGTGTTTTTTTCCTTAATTATCCCGAAGGATCTATACATGAGCTCTGCTAGAAGGCTGGGCTTATGGACAAATTTTTAGAGGGAAAAAGCACCATGCCACCACTGCCATATTCAGAGAGAGATGCTAACAGGGCAGGCTCTTCATCACACATCACCATCTGGTTTTGCTTGGACTGGATTTTTAATTTCACTTTTATTACCTTTGAGCCTGAAATTTTTCAAGGAAGCCTTCCAAAATCTTTGAAATTTTGCTCTCATTTGGAGGCAGGGGAAATTTTGCCTCAGTTTAAGCGAGTAAAGAGACAAGAGAGCCCAAGGCAGTTTGGAAACATACTGCTGAGAAGGTCTCCTATGATCTCTGCCATAGAATGGGGCTGCTCAGCATTTCCCAGAGAACTCTGTCAATCTGTTTGATTTGTTAACCTTCAGTGTATGGAGCTCCTTAACTGAAAAGATCTTGAACAGCATAAATAGCCCCTGCCTTCACAATATACCAGCTACATCAGAAGTAAAGAAAGGTGGAGATTGCTTTCCAGGAAACAGCTTTAAAAATGAGTTCTCCGAAGCTGCAGCAATACCATGGTCTCACTTGTGGTTTGGGGCTGCTCCAGGAGCTGGTTCCTACAAAGATGCAGCAGTGTCCCTGGGAGACAGACTGCGGGCCCCATCAAGACTTGAGGCACAGCGCTACCTCTCCGAACCATGACTGAGATTTCTCAGATCTAGTGAACAGAAGTTCTCTAGGTGGTGTGATGAGAACCCCAGATCCCGTGCTGGGCTGAGGTGGCTGGGCTGGGTGAGTTTGCAAAGAAGGATCCTTTTAAGGTAGGAAACCCAGTGCTGGCTGCAGGGTGGTGCAGCTGGGCTGTGCTGCTCCAAGCTCCACACACCAAGCACAGCTCAAAGCTCAGCACGAGCAGACACTGGGTGCTGGCACAGCACCTGAGGAGCAGCAACGACAGCCAAACGTATGAGGTCTTTAGGCACCCTGCAGCTGCAGCCATCCGGGCTCTGCTGGCTTTTCTCACTCTGGGAGGGGATGTGGTGGGATTCAGCTTCTCCACTTGCTGCACGTTGCTCAGTGCAGGCGACTCGAGGACTCCAGGTCCCTCTAAAGCCCCTCTTGCTGCTCAACTCAGCAAGTGTATGGCTGTACCCAGCCTGGGTTTTAGCACAACATACCAGTGGCACCGCGAAAGTCTGGCACCCGCTACGCATGCGCAGCCCATCACGGTCCATCCAGCTACTTCCTGCATGTCTGGCTCCTGCAAAGCTCTTGGAGACAAGTGTTTGCTGATGCTCTCCTGTGTGAGCCCATCGGCACAAACACCAGCCTGGCTCCTCAGCTGCGCTAGGACCGTGCATCGCTGACATTAACGGGGTTGCACCAGATTTTGCCAGCTGTGGATACCGCCCACAGCTGTGACCTCTCCTCCCTACACCATCTGAATTTTCTGGGCTTTGAGAAAGCATGTACTCGTATAAACAAAACCAGATTCAGAAGGAGAGGAACCTGTTTCAGATTTGAGATGACAATTCTGCCCTCAGTTACACTTTCTTGAACAAGAGCAGATTTGGTTAGTAACAAGATACAGACCAAATTCTGATTATTTTTACACCAGCAAAGCCAATGACTCTGGGAGCATGAGAAGTGCTTTACACTGGCACTGGTGCAACACCTACCACCGCAGTTCAGTGCCCTGGACATTTTCTCTACAATACGGTTTCAAACACTTGCAAGAACTTGAAAACAAAGAAATGAAACACCAGCCTCGTGCAGACTTTCGAAATGAAAAATGAAATGTCCAGGAAATCCCTGCAAGGTTTTGGACTGAACAGGAAGATACATTACAGAACTTTTTCAACTTTTTGGTTTTTTTCAACTTCCAAGCAGCAGAACGCCAAAAAGCTAACAGGCAGGGCAAATTGAGCAAAAATAAAATATTCTGTGGCCTGGGTTAGAAATTAAGGCGGTGTTTATTTTTTTATGCTTTACACTTTGGCCAGCATTTATCCCGAATGAAGGCAGCAAATGTTATTAGATTTCATGGAATGTAAATAAACAGTTATTGGTAAATACATTTTGGTGGTCTGCTTGTTACACTGCATGTCAGGAAAACTATAGGGAACTGGCAAGAGTTCAGACATCTTCAAGGAACACAGAAAACAGACATATTTTACTAATTATAGCTAACAAAACCACTCTGAGATTACAGTTAAATTACATTAAAACATAACTTGTTGGCAAAGGCTGTGAGCATAATGCTTTGCCTATATCTTTCTGTATAATATTTCATCGGAACAGAGAAGTAACATTGGGAAACCCTGGCACAGACCAAGCTGCTGTGGCCCATTAGGAATGGTCCAGCCCATCACTTTTTTTCCTGCTACAGTTTCTGTAGGTCCAGTGTAGTTTCTAAGAGGCCAGAGACCTGGGATTGCCCGCAACAAGTACCGTAGAGGGGTGACCTGACATCTTCGATGGAAAGGGAAGGAAAAAGAGGCACCTGCTAAATTCAAGAGGTTGTGCAGTCCTGGGGAGGGCTGGGAGAGCAGAAGTAGTGAGTGGTAGGTGGAGGGCTGCATGACTCTAACTGTCAACAGGAGTTTTTGTATCCACAACACCTTACCTGGATGACTGAGCCACCTCTGGCCGAGTCCTCGCCAAGCTGCAAGACAGGTGCTGTGGTTGCAACACAGCAGTGCTCTGCTGCACCTTCTGCTTCTGTCTTCCGGGTCTTCTTTGCAACACAACTATGGGACAAGCAGAGAAAGAAGTGATACCTCAGGTCTAGAGTCATCTGTGGGGCACAAACCCATGTTTTGGCTGTGTCATTACATAGGGCTCTCAAGCAATTGATCCCACAGCTAAAATCAGACATATGCCTTGACCCAAGTCAAGAATTCCCATATGCATCTCAACTAACCTCTTTACCTCCTTAAAGAAATGGAATTGAGCAGACCAGCCCTATGTGCAAGATGCCCAGGTAGTGTTTGTGGCATGGCTGCTAAAGTCTCTGACAGCCTTGCTCACTTCCCCAGTGAGTACCCCCTTGCTACCCCTTCTGCTGCCAGACCTGGCCTGTGGCACTGCTGCCCCACCATCAATGCGAATTCTATCTGCAAGAGCAGAGCCTTCTTAGCTGTAGGAAGAAAATGAGGCCCTTCTGTAAAAATGCTTGTTTTGACCATGTTCAGAGATTCCACAGTAAACGAGCTGTAGCGAACCCTGTCCTCACTGTCCCCAGCACACACCCACAGCAAAAAACCCACTGCATGAGGCACACATGAAAACCAACTGCAGAGATATTTGCATCACATTAAATTAAAAAGCTATTAACTGTAATTTTTAAAAGTACAGTTTGCATATGATAACTTGATCAAGAAAGATATTCTGAAACGTTGCACGTGAGCAGCATTAGGGTCACAGGAAAACCAAGCGCAATGTGTTTTCCTGGTTGTACATCAAGAGATGACAATATTGTTGCTTTACAGAAAGCCTCTAAACTAGAACAATTTCCTTCCTTCTGCTGGTGGGAAATGAACACTGAGTGGTTCCTGGAAGGGTGGTGCAGTAACTCCACTGTGCCACGATGATTATCCATTTTAAACCCAAGTCAACCAAGGCGGTCATTTAATCTGACCATTTAATCTGACCACAATTTAGATAATGAGAAATTTTGTCTGCCAAGTGAATGAAAGGGGAGTATACAGGCTTATCTCCCCAGAATATTAATAATGCTCCTGCCACTGTGCTCCACTTCAGAGCTATATAGTTCCCGTGGCTTGGGTTATTCTTAAATCCAAGCCCGCACGTAAAGAAATCCTGTAATAAAATAATGCTTCACGATTACTCCGTGGTAATCTCTTCACTTGGACTGTCTTTGTGTCACATTTATGGCCCATTCTTTGCTGGGAAGATTTTTACAGGGAATCTGAAGTTTAAAAGAAGACAGATGACAAGCTGTGATCGCGAGGAGGAGAGGCTCACCATATGGAAATAGAAAGCTCTGGCTCCCTCCCCTATCCCTCCTCCCCCCCTCCCCTGCCGAGTTTCTCTCCTTCACATGATGCTGTTGGGATTTGAAGATCAGAATACAAATTAAATTATTAAACGAGGAACAAAAAAACCCAGGCCTTTCCTCTCCCTGCTCCCATGTGATCGGTAATTATAAATCAAAGTGGGGAAAACAACACTGCTGGAAGCTGGCATTTGGGATATAGCCCAGTTGCCTACAGGAGGATATAATGCTCAGACAACACGTATGTGTCTTTGCATACTACGGGGGCTCCATGCATGGATTGCTTCTAAAGTTAAGAAATTATTTTAACGGCAGAGACTTACTCACAGGGCATAGTTATTATATTATTCATTATTTACTTACCAGGAAAAGCAGAAAACCACTCCTCAATCCAGTGTGTTTCTCCAACATCAGACTCCTAGTCACAAAAATCCACGTAATGTCCCCTAAAACAGGACACTCGAACCCCCTTCTGATATTTTTAGCTATTAATAACTACAACCTTAAGGCATGGCAGCAATGACTTAAAGCCTAGGCAGTCGAAGAGAAACAAATCAGTCCATTTCAGATGGTCAGAACTTGTGATGTGGCAGTTTCTGGGTTTATTTGGGTGTGGCAAATTTTAGGCTATTTGGACATCTGGTCTGTCTCTAGTCTATCCATCGAAGGTGACCACACGAGATAAGTGCAAGTGGAGCAGGAGGGATCCACTCATCCTGGGGCAGGAAATGTGCTGTAAGCCCAGAAGGGACTCACTGCTCATGGTTGGGCTCTCAGCCCTCACACCTGCACCATATGGGAGCTGCAGGGCATTTTGCTCTTTTGAAAAACCCCAAGTACACACTGCAGACCCCAAGCTTTGAAAAATTTAGCCCCATTTTCAACATTGGCTTTGCAAGTCTCGGGCTGAGCTGCTGGCTTCAGTAGCCAGACTTACAAACCGAGCACTTAGTCCCCCTTAGTGCAGATTTGGGCTATGGACATCCCATTAAGGTACCCATGTTTGAACATCAGCTCCTTGTAGCCAAAATAAATAGTTGAATCAATGCTACACAGAACTTAATCTAAACATGCAATGGAGTCTAACTCAGATATACACAGTATTCCATCGACAGGTCCCGGAGATGGCAAACTGAAGCCTGCTTTTATAGTGTGCCAGCTCAGGGACCTGTTCCCAATTTGCAAATTTGGCCTGTTGCATTCTAAAAGATGTTTAATATACTCGATGCCTGTTTGTGTTAATGTTTACCATTGAAGCTTTTCATTATTTGATGTTGTATTTGGCCATAGCATTAAAATTCCATTGGACCGACTGAAATCTAGTGTCAAATCAAAGCCAAAGAAGCGTCTTTGTGATAGACCTTCAGCTCCCATCCAACCATGTTAAAAGAAAAAAATCTATTGTAGGTGTTTTCTTTATAGTTTTTCTTCCTTTTGCCAAAGAAATAGCCAACACTTTATTTATTAACTGTTGTTTTCATATGCACAGCTCTGGAAGAGCTGAGCCCAAAGCCACGGAGTAGCAGGGAAGCACAAGCTGCTGTGCCAGGTGAGCACAGGTCCATCCGTGCCAGGGTCAAATGTGAACAAGGATGGGTGCCATCATCTCCTTTCTTTAATCCATTTTGGCATAAACAGGACCACATACAGGCCCTCGTAGGTACAAACAGATGCACCTTGGGGACAGCTGATGGACTACACTGATTTTTCTGCTGCTGGCAAATCACTTGCTGTTATAATACTTGGATGATGATCAACCTTTGAAGCCTGAGCAAAAAACAATTTCCCACTCCATTAGAGCACAGCATTGCAGGGAGAAAGTCCTGTCCTGGGAAACCTAAAGCCTTGGTTCATCAAACTACTTAAGCACATGCTTAAAATACCATAGGTGCCCTAGGACATGATTTAAACAAAGTGTTTGCATTAACTCTGCACCCAACGAGAGTTGGGCTGACCTGGGGGTCTGGCTCTCGGTCCTGTCCTCCCTCCGCTCGCAGGCTGAGGGTCGGATTTCATGGAAACCCAGTGATACAGGATCAGGAGTCGATCCCTAAGTGCTGTGGGGAGTCACAAGCCCTGGGAGGATGCCGAGGAGTCTCAGCACTTGCAGAGTCAGAGACTGCAAATCATGCACACGCTCACAAAACCCCTGGCATGGCTCAGCAAGTTCAGAGCGAAAATAAATGAAGGAGGCTTGCCTAAGTCCAGATGTGTCTGAATTCAAAGGGACCTGGAAAATATGATGGCCTGGACGAAAAACTGGGAATCAGCATTTAAACATAAAGTCATGAGGGCAGGTTTAAGAATCAGTCAATAGATATTCTCTAAGCTAATTAAAAAGGGCAGCTCTGTGAACAGCCCAGTTTCCAGTCCACCAAAAAACTACCAAAGCAGACAACAATGTTTCAGACTGTGCTCCCCCTCCAGAATGTTTTCTCCAACTTTCTCATCAAAATTAAGATCAAAGAAGATCAAGAGGGGCAACGAAGCTGGATAACAAGTCCTTAGAGGAGTAGCTGAGGGAACTGAGGCTGTTTAGCCTGAAGAAGAAGAGGCTGAGGGGAGACCTCATCGCTGTCTATAACTGCCTGAAAGGAGGTGGAAGCTGGACTCCTGGTTCTCAGGCACTGGCAGAGGGTGCCCAGGGAGGTGGTGGAGTCACCAGCCCTGGAGGTGTTTAAAAGGCAGGTAGATGAGATTCTTAGGGACATGGTTTAGTAAGGGGACAGGTACGGTTGGACTTGATGATCTCAGAGGTCTTTTCCAACAAGTTCATTCTATGATTCTAAGATTCTATACTTTTTATTTCAGTTTACTTTACTTTTTCTTACAGGATGGTTCATTTTGATTTTAAAGATTATAAATTAATTATGTAAATGTCATCTCAGTACATAAAAGCATTTCTTTTAACAGTATTAAAATAGCATATTTTGATTAATGAAGTTCCCACTTAGCTCCAAACTGGATGTCTTTCTGAGATAAGTAACAAAAAATCTCTGCCTCAATAATTTTTTCAGCTTTAGCTAAATGCTGAGACACTAAATAAAAAGATCTGCAGCATTATACTGAAGTAATTCTCATATACTCATAATATGTTAGTTGTGGCTGCCCCATCCCTGGAATTGTTCAAGGCCAGGTTGGATGGGGCTTTGTGCACCCTGATCCAGTGGGAGGTGTCCCTGCCTCTGGCAGGGATTTGGAACTGGATGTGCTTTGAGGTCCCTTCCACCCCAATCCATTCCATGATTCTATGATATAGCAGCAGTTCTGAAAACACACCCTACGCTGGGATTACTCATATTAAAACTTTCTCTTTGAGAGGTGCAGAAGAAGCTTGATAATTTGAGGAAAGTGAAGCCACATTCCTAAGAATTCCCAGTGGTCACTGGCTACTAAGATGACCCTTGTTAGGGTCAGATGGAGATTTTAGTATTTAGCCCATTAGCATGGCTTACTGGGCCATATGTATTTCTGTACGTAGACCTGTTCTTCCTGAATGGCATCATCTTAGCATATCAGTCCTGTAGGAACCAACTGGGTGTTATTAACTGAGATGTTCTACATTAGTGATGCAAAAGTGAACTAATACAACTTTCTCCCAGCATTAATATTGATTGTAGTGTTTGGTTTAGGATGGTTTACCAGATCCTCCCACATCAGCCTCCAGTTTTTCTGTTTCTGCTAAAATACACTGTTCAAAGGGATGAATATATCAAGGTTTGCCTTGCAACGTGTTGCTGCTGCTGCCTATGTGCTGCAAAAAATATCTCTTAGTCTTCAAAAGTTTGGTAAATTCTTCCCTTTTGAGAAAAAAAATGTTTGACACTACACTTAGTGAAGAAGTGTGCAAAGCCACTAAGGCTGGTGCCGAGCGACAAGCTTCTCTTCTCACCATCACTGTTGTCTCCTCCTCTCACCACCTCACTTATGGCACCTCTTGCCTTGAGCTGATTCCCTACTTCTGGAGTCACCCCCTGGCTTTAAGGGCCATCCTCTGGTTTAGCTGGTGACCACTTACAGTTGAGTAAGTTTGAAACCATAGAGGATGAACATCATTTCCCTTTTGTGCTTCTATATTTACCTGGCATTTGTTCCATGAAAAGACACCTTGCCTACTAGGGCAGCCTGAAATCACAGACTTCCACCTCATAGAACCATGGAATCATTATGAATGGAAAAATCCTCTGAGATCAACCAGTCCAACCATTAGCCCAACATCAATGTGCCTGCTAGACCATGTCGTGAAGACATAGAAAAAATTGAGTGAGTGATGGGAAGGACATTTTCAGCAATGAGATATCTTTACATTCTGCAAACTTAAATCCATTTTTCAAAACCACAGGCTCCAGGGGTTGGGGGACAGCAGACTGCTTTGGTTATAGCAAACAGCCTTGGCCACCAACGACAATTTCACCTTCTGCATTCTTCAGCTGAAAAGCCCATCTCTTATCCAGGTCCAACTACTAAAAGAGAGGCTGTTCCTTCCTTGATGAAGGCAAGAAGAGAGGGCTACACAGTTCTTTAGAGGTCACAGGCACTATGACCCGAGTTGTTGCATCTGCCACACCCAAATAAAACGGGCTGGTATTATCAATGAAATGGCATCAGAGAAAAGTTATAGCAAACGTGGTATGTTTAGCATTAACCACAATGCTCTCAGTCCTAGAAAGGTCTGATAAGCCACGATTAAACTTAATTATGGATTATTTTATATTACCTACCTCCAAGCACTGTGGAAAATTGTTTCCTTTTAACTGCCTTGGCTGCTTTCTCTGACCACACACATGCTGGGGGATATTTCCCCATGATTGATGTATTTGTTTGCTGAGCTCCTTGCTCAGATACAGGCCGATTCTCCCTTTAATCAGAGGTGTGAATACCTTAATAGTTGTCAGACCCACATTAACCTCTTGATTAAAAGGCATCCTCATACTTACTATTAAAGAAACACGTGGAATAAAACTAAATTCATATTCTCAGTATAAAATTCCTGATAGGCCTGGATTTTTTATATTAGTGTTCTTGGCCAATTTAATCAAGTTTTATCTTACAACAGAAATGTTTTTTCCTTTTTCTTTTTTCCTTTTACCAACGAGTAGAATGAAGGGGTTTGGTGGGTTGGGTTTTTTTTGCCTTTACCTAAGGGCAAAATGCTCCATGAACATCAGTTTTCACTTCACTTCCTTTCACTGCTTACCTACACTGGCTATTACACTCCTTCGCTACAGCAATACTACCAATAAAATAAATGTCAAAATTCAGAAGCACAAACAAGTTCATCGGCGACATTAATATTACCAGGCAAATAATTCTCCTTGTTTCTGCAAGGGCTTCAATTTCTTGTGGATTCAAAGCAAATCCATCTTTAATTTGATGCCTCAGTCTTATTTTTCTTTCCCAATCTCATTAGAGTAAAAATAGCAAGGATATCCATATGATTAAAGACTTCATGTGCAAGAAAGCAATCTGGTCATAGTGCTCCTTAGCTTTATGTACTTCTTTCTATTTGACAACATTAATTTGCCATCTGTCAGCTCAGTTACATAGTTTACTTGCTGCTTGCTTGGCATTCACCTCCCCCTTTTTCATTGTCAGCTGTTTTTAATAGTTGGGCCTCCTTGAGTGGGCCATTTATGCAGATTTGAAACAGGAGAAATCCTACAAACTGACCAGATGGGAACCCACTTTGTACTCCCCAGGCTGACATAGCCATGCACAGACCTCCTCTCCTTCCCATGCCCTCCCAGCACTTAAAAATAAGTCAAATTTTTCCATACCTCTGTGGTACCTTTCATCCTGAGGGCTCCAGAACATCCCATAGCAGATGCAAAGAGCTGGATTTTGCTCTCTTGGGCAGGTCTGCTGAAGTCAAGCCAATTGTACAAGATCTCCTGGGAGCTGCGTTCAGCCATAGATGTGCAATGAAATAAATGGATCACATCAGAAAAGTCATCAGAACAACACAAGCACGACCAGGCAACTCTTGACAGAGTTCCCCACCACTGTGGGTATCCTATGGAGCCGTGTGCTGTACTGCCTGGTCCCATGTGCAACACACGGCTGGTATTTGTCTCACATGGACATCTGCAATAACAGCTATGGACATACTCCATAACCAACTTTCAGTGTTTTGTGATAACTGCCTGAATTCCTCAGAACAGTCCTTAATTCCAGAAGGAGATGGTGAAAAGAACAGGGAGATGACAATTTACTACCAAAGTATGTAGTGTTTTGGAGAGGAATGGGAACACCTAATTCTCAACTTCTGACTCCTACCAGGCTTCTGGTGGAGGAGCAGAATAAATTCATCTCTGAAACCTGTTTTTTTTAAAATTCTCCCCCAAGGTCTGAAATTTGCAGAATCTTCTGTCAGTGCTACTACTTCATCATTATTATTGTTCATTTAGTATGTGTTGTCTCTGAAAACGCTTCCTTTGTATAATATTTTTCAAGTGATTTTGCAAGTAATTAAGAATGTCTGCAAAAGTGCTGTAATTATAATTAATATCTTCTGTCTTACAAAATCCACTGCAGAGAGTGGAGCCCAGCAGGCAGCAGCTCAGCCTTTGTGTGAACAATCGTATTTCCCAGTCGATGAGGATGAGAAGGTAAAAACTGAACAGAAATGCCCTATTTTGAGGGAAGAGAAAGCTTTTAGAGCAGCATCTCCACAGTATCTGAGACGGGTGACTGATGTAGGAGGTGAGCCTGACTCTAAAATAGACATGATTCCATCAATACAGGCATTTTTTCCTCCAGATCTCAAACATTTAACCCTCCAAAACTAATTTCTGATGTTAAGAATTATACTTATAAAAGTAGGTACGTTGGCTTATATAATCTGAAGTCATAATAATTTATCTTAATATAAACCAAAACCAATTCTGTCTACTTTTTCCATGCCATCTTTCAGCTAGTTGAAGAGTTTCAAGATACTTGGAACCACAAAAATGAGATGATGAACTCTTCTCCTGAACAGAAAGCCCATATCAAGACTGATCACTGTTTAATTCATAGGGGAAAATAGAGTTGTGCACAGCCAGTGCTCTGGCCAAGGACTTCATGGCTCACCTGTGATGATGAGCATCCAGGCTGCTGAGCACTGCCCTTTGCCAATCAACCTCGCCCATGTTCTTCCTTCTCCACCTAAATCGTGCAAGTGAAAGTACACTTAAAAGGATTTTCACTGTCTGGATTAGCCTGAAGTACCTGCAGATAAGTGAATTAAGAGGTTTGTATCAACATGAAAATTCATTCATTCCAGAGCTGCCATCTGCTTTGTTCATGCCCTGTTTTAGGACAAAGTGACATTCTCAGGGCCTGTGACCGGTTTCCACTGATGCTGGGTTTTCCCTCCGATTGCCATTTCAAAAACTCACTTTCAAGTGATCAGAGAGAAATGTAAAAGCTTAAAATCTTTTTAACTTAAAAGACAGTAGCAGACACAGGACACTGTCTCAGGTCTAGACAGTTTAAACATAAGGGGCCCTGCTTCTTCCTCACAGCCATGTAGGGAGGGCACAGATTTTCAGATGTCCATTTGACTGGGTGACTTCCACTCCCTTGGAGCCTCTTGGCTAGATCAGCCCAACAATCCAGCACAAGGGTTGGACAACATCAGCAGAGGGTGTCTGAACTCAGGTTGCACCTGAGCTCAGCTGAATGCAGTTTTGCTGGTTTTAATCCACACCCCAGAGAGAAAAAGAGCCAGCACTGGGGCAGGTCCTTGTCCAGGAATCCATAAGACGGCTGCTGGAGATGGGGAGAGAAGGGTGTTTCTATCTAGGGCAGATTGGTCAGTGGGCTGATTGCAGGCAAGAAGCCAAAGATGGAGATGGGCAACACTTTACATTAGGTTTAATATTTCCAGAAATGTAAAGGCAGAAATGACCTCCCCGTTCTGGTAGCCCAACCCCTTATAAGCAGCCATGAGAAGATCACTCCAGCGAAGGGAAGTCCAGCTGTGAAACAGAGCCAAAGTAATACCTCCAGCACCGCTCCCCTGCTGGGAGCCTGGCCAGATGTGTGCCTGCCTCTGGGGCTAGAGCAGTCCTGTAATTTATAACAGTCCCCAGTCATGCTGGAGGCCAATGCACAGCTTGTTTCAGATGGAGTTCAAAGGCTGCCCCGAGCTGCTCTGCACGTGGTACGGCCGCCGGCTGGCACCCAGGCCAGCAGCTGGCACCATCCACTTGCCACATGCATCCTCCAACGCCACCCCGGGCCATCTGCTACAAACAGGGCCAGTGACCAGCTGGCTGCTCTCACAGGCTACCAAATGGTCCCTCACACCTCCTTCAGGTACCTTGACAAGTACTGCTTTGCATCACCTCTCTGTAACGTGCAGATACACCCAGACCCATGCAGCTGGTGCAAAAATGTAATCCCACAAAGACATCCAAATCTGGTTTTAGGTTGACAAAGCTCATCCTATCACTGTGCAACAAAGATACTTAACTTAAACTTGGTACCAAAGACAGCATTTCATAATTTTTAAACATAACCACTGGTCCAAACATTTCCCAGTATCAACACAAGTTGGCTTCAGAGAGCCACATATTTAAGAGTATCTTCTGTGGCTGTGAGCTCTGCACCACTGGCTGAGAGCTGCTTTGTGTAACCAACATGCTGGTATGGATGACAGATGCTATAATGACAAAACAAATCCATCACCACATTGACCAAAACAGAAGTAGTACAGCAAAAGAACATCAGTACGACGCTGTTGGCCAAACTTGGCAGAAATGTTCACTTTAAGAAAGCTGAGCCATTTAAATTTACAATAAAACAGCTTTTGGGACACAGTCTGGATTCATTTTAGAAGCTCATTCATTTGCACAGGCGTTTAGTGAACCAACCAGTCCTCCTTCTCCTCACTAGGAAGACTCATTAGCTACAGGGAAAATCAGTGTGAGTGGGAGGTGTATAGGGGGAGTAGAGGTAATTACACAGGCACCTTAGAAATAAATCATGAACCCACTGTTGATATGAGTGCAAACCTGGAACTGATTCTCATTTGAGCCTTGGAGAAGGTCTTCAGCAACACTTATAAACTACAAAGAATAGAAAAGGAAATTGACTTTAAAAACAACACTTTAATAATACCGAGGTGTTGACAAAACCCTTGGAGAGCAAAGGAGCTCCACTTTGGATGGACTCGCTGCCTGGGAAGTGGCTCCTGGCATCTGCTTGGGGTGTTGTCTGGGCCAATGTTTTGTTAGCTCAGTGACTACTGCTATCATCATGTGTCCAGAGAGGATGCTGTGGTGGAAAACTGGCTCCAGGGACACATAGTCTGGTACCAGCTGGTATCTTGAAACACTTCTCCCCACAGGAGCAATGGCAGAGTCAGCACCACCCTCACCCGAAAGGGAAGCTGCAGAGCCATGGCGCTTTGCAGCATCATGAGAAGTGAGATGGGAGATCAGAGGTGCTGTATTTCTTAACAGGAAATCCCAGAGTGAATCAGGATGTGCACTGCTGAAGCAAGTGTGCAGTTATACACACATGCCTAGGATGGAAACGTGAGTGCAAACTGCAAATGTGCTGTCTAGCACATAGACTTTGAGTCTGTGCTATTCAAGATGCACTCACCCTGTGCTGTTCAATGCATGCAAGCTGTGACTATTTACCCTGGAAATGCACAAGGAGCTCTCCTGGGCACACTACGTATCCCACAATACTCTCGAAGTCCTCCCTCTGGCTTCCAGCAGGCTACCTGACATCCAGATGCCCTACAGATGCAATGCAGTGTCAGTGCTAATGAGGACATAGTGGTGCTGGTGGAAGGGATTAACCTGTGAAATTCCTCCTGGTCACACCACAAAAATCCAAATTTGGGAGGAACAGGAAGCTCTTTTTTGAAAGCCTGGTTATATTAATTCAATATCCAGAGAACATCTGAGCTAGCACCCATTGCAGAAACCATACTTTCTTGAAAAACCCAGTTATTTCTAGGGCTCTGTTCTCTTCCCTCATATTGGGATAAAAGTTTTGACTGCCTTTTCAGCAATGACTGTCTCCTACACTGGAGACACACAATGCCTCAGCCAGCTTATCTGTAACATTTACAGAAATCAGGCTGACAGTAATGTAATGAAAATCCTATTGATTCTGTGTGAGGCTGCAGTGCAGAGTGTTTGCATTGATACTCCATTCTCCGCAGCAATGTCAGATCCAAAACCACGAGGGTGAGGCACTGGAGTCCCAGAGTGAAAACCTGTGTAATGCAATTAAAAAAGCCACAGAAAAACTCAACAGAACAGTGGTTCAGAACTCACAGATGACGCACCCTGCTACTTCTTGACTGGTTTTGATAAAATGATGCCGTTTCCAGCCAGCTGAATCTTTCTCTCTCTGGTCCATGGCTCGGGCAGAGCTTTTATAGGCACACAATAGCCCCAGTCATTTTAGAAAGAGCTGCTGAGCACACTGAGCAGAGAGGACAGGCAGCGATGGCTCCAGGTAGCCACCTCACTATTTGTCAAGTCAGACATGCTTAGGTGGCATAAAAGAATTCATTTTCTATTTAATTTGGGAAATTTTCCCAGAAAGTCTCGACTCTTGAGTACAAATAGGAGCTGCTTAAAAAATACTGTGTTGCACTTGGCTACCTCTTGGCACAGCACTGCGTTAGATGAGTAGCTCTTGGGCAGGCCAGCCTGGTTCACTGCTGCTGTGGACACTTCTGAATTTACCCACAGCCAGCCAGGAGTTCAGCCTGCCAGGAGCCAAATGGGCTAGAGGCCTTTTGCAGGTGTCTGCTAATTAACGTCATGCCCAGAGAACTGTGGCAGTCCCATCCCTGGAGATGTAGAAAGCCAGGTTGGATGAGGATTTGAGCACCCTGAGGTCTCCCTGCCCATGGCAGGGGGGTTGGAACTGAATGGGCTTTAAGGTCCTTTCCAAACCATTCTATGATTCTACGACTCTTCATCCCAACCCATTTTGCTGGTACCAAACTCATCATACGTGGGATATCAAGTATTTACAAACAGTATTGGTATCACTCAAGGAAGGAACTGCTGCAGAGACAACTCTTACAACTTGTTGCCTCATCTAAGCAGCCTGATGCCAATGTGCACTGCTACACACTACCATCCCAGGGTGCTTCATCTGGCAAGGGTTGGAGTGATTTTTGTCACTGGCAGAAATGTGACTTCAGGCCTTACCATAATACAGTTTATTTATTGCAGATAAACCAGGCTGTGCAACAGATATTTGCAAATAACAATGAAAAGCTTTGTGCAGGTGAAGAGTACATAGGTGCTCTCAGCAACCTAAGGGCACTAATCCCTTCAACATCTTAAAAATACTGCATAGCCCAGAAGAACAAACCATCATCTACACTTGTACATCCTATGTAATAATACAGGTGTCTCTATTCACCTCTCACCAGCTACGACCCACCACCAGCTACAGCACAGCACACCTTCCAGTCCCTGTCCTCTATCCCTCCCCACTGTTCATAACGCCAGGACTTGCTTTGGTTTAAAGAGAGGGATGAAGGAACTGCACTGACATATATTTTGGTCACGTCTTGCTATTTCAACCTGCTAAAGGGGATCTAAACCCCCTTAAATAACTGAGTTCTACAGATCTCCCCCTCCCTAACATGTGCTGCCTTCCTGCAGAGTGGGGTCCTGGCTGGGACTGCGGGAGAGTGGTGTGCGAGGCAGGCAGTGAAGCCTGGCAGTGCCCCCGTGCTCTGCTCCTCACTGCCCACTTCCCTCCCCACGTCTCCCTCTCGGCTTTGCTTTCCTTAAATACTTCAAAGCTTCTTTTGCATTGTGGTTGATTTTCAGATGCACCATAAAAATCCGCGTGCTGGGAATACTGTGGTTAAGACACGGGAATGCAAACATTGTGGAAACAACTTGGGTTTTGTTTTTCTTTTCCTTTCCCTTTTTTCCCTGCTATAAACTAACTTTTCCACTTCTTCAGTATGTTGGCACTTAGAACTTGTTTGGCCTGTTAATCGAAACAAGGGCTGAAGGGGTCACATAAAGGATCTGTTTTGAAAAATGAGCAGAAATCCGTTTCAAGCTCTCAGTCAGGATCTGAACAGGTACTTTTGGGTGTAGACTTCCACATCCAAGCATTCAGCTGTTGGAAACTCACGTGGCTGTGACTCATGACCCTCCATTCTCCAGCCAAGCGGCTCATCCCCTCACACCCTGCTTGTTTCCCAGCCCCTGCCTGTCCATCCCTCTCCCCAGGAAGATTGCCCTCTCCTACAGTTTTTTGCTGGGTCTTGTCCAAAGGCCCTCTACAAGTCATCCCATATCACTTCCTTCTCTCCCTTTTGAGAAGATGACCGTTAGCTCTTATTACTGTCCACAACCTTACCCTCCAAGTCCTGGCTGCTACCTCTCTGCATGGCTGGTACCATGCATGCTTTTTTGTCCTAACACTTTAACAACCATTGGAGTCTCACAGCTGCTGTAGGTCTCTACAGAGGACAAGAGGCCACATGGCATCATCACAGTGAGCCACAACCTATCCCACTCAGTACATAAGGTACAATGAGTGAGTTCACTGTGCTGGCTCCATGGCAGACAGACATTCAACACCAGCACAGGCTGTGCTCTTCGAAAAATAAACCAAACAAAATATTTCAATGTCATTAGGGTTTGGATTTTTTTCAGTGTTTCTTAGGGATCTATGTCAGATCAGATCACCAACCAATTTGTTTTTAAAGAGCAAATTATTTGCATTGAAGTATAAAAAGACAAAAAGCATTTTCTTAGGAGTGCATTTTCCCATCAATGGCTTCTATTACCAGGTTATCAATCACCACAGGATCTTCACCCCAACACACCTTGCCTTTATCTTCATACATGTTGAAGGAAGAAAAAGCTAATATTCCCATCCTCTCACTTGGAAACCTAAGACACAGGGAACCTACACACAGACCATGAGAGGTCTTGCAGTAGAGCATGTATTACTGAGGGCCAAGCCAAGTCCCCAGCCACTTGCCCTCTCCCAAAATCTCACTCTGCCTCCTAGGAAGCAGCACGTTTTAGAAAACAGCACTTTGTCTTTTACCTTTTCAGTAAAGAAAATATTTTCATAGTTTTTTTAAAAAAATCAGGATGTAATTTGACATGGTTTGGGGTACTGATGGACAAAAAGCTGGACATGAGCCAACAATGAGCACTTACAGGCCAGAAAGCCAACTATAACCTGGGCTGCATCAGAAGAAACATGGCCAGCAGGGTGAGGGAGGAGATTCTGCCCCTCTGCTCTGCTCTCTTGAGAACCCACCTGGAGCCCTGCATTCAGTTCTGGAGTCCTCAGCACATGAAGGACATGGATCTGTTGGAGCGAGTCCAGAGGAGGCCACGGAGATGATCTGAGGGCTGGAGCACCTCCTGTGCGAGGGCAGGCTGAGAGAGATGGGGAGAACTTAGAGCAGCTTCTGGTGCTGAAAAAGGTTAGAGAGAAACACTTTTTAGCAAGGCTTGTTGAGACAGGACAAGGGGAAATGATTTTAAACTAAACAAGGGTAGATTTAGGCTGAATGTAAGGAAGAATTTTTTTTACAATGAGAGTCCTGAAACATTGGCACAGGTTTGGAAACATTCAAGGTCCATTGGATGGGGCTCTGAGCAACCTGATTGAGTTAAAGATGTCCCTGCCTCTGCTGGGGGATTGGACTGGTTGGCCTGTAAATGTCCCTTCCAAACAAAAACATTCTCTGATCATATGATACTGTTAAAAAAGAAAAATAACTCTTTTTATGGTCTTGACCTGTATCTCCTGGAAGTTTCAGTTCGGTTGTTCCATCATAGAACCATAGAATGATCTGGTTGGAAAAGACTTCTGAGATCATCAAGTCCAACTGTACCTGTCCCCTTACTAAACCATGTCCCTCAGAAACTCATCTACCTGCCTTTTAAACACCTCCAGGGATGGCAACTCAGCCACCTCCCTGGGCAAAATGTTACTCCTCAGCTCTTCATTCTTCATCCATGTCTCTGAGATATCTGTGTACAGTCTGTTTCTAAAGGGCTTTGAAAGCTGGTGTCTATTCCAAAACACTTCTTGAAAACAGACTAACACGAGGTTGATTTGAGCTCCCAGTCTCTGGCCTGCCTGCAAAGTGCCTGGTGAAGTGCTGTTGTAGGCAGATCATAATTAATAATCAGCTTTATTTATAGTGGGGCCTGCAGAACAGAATTGAAAGTGTCATCAGATTTTACATCCAAAATATTGTCTAAGTTAGTCCTTTCTAATTCCCAGGCATTGCTGTGGGAAGATACAATTGCACATGTAAATACTTTCCCATGCCTCCTCACCATGTGCATATTTCGCATGTGTAAAGCATATGGGAATGTACGTAGGGCCTCGTTGGCAATGTAGTGTGTGTGTAAATTGTTGCTTGTCTACATCTGTGTATCTAATTGCATGTGAAAATCACTACTTTAGTTGCATCAATGAAATACAACTTTTTGAAAATATAGCTTGCATGTGTTTCTCATTCATTTTAGTGAGGCACAAGATGATCCAGTTGAAAAACAGTAGCTAAGACCAGATGTTCTTCTGTTCCTCCAGCGTGAGAGAAGCAGCTCAGCCTTATGAAACTCAAAGCTCCTTAGGTTAGGATACTTGCAATATCCTGGGAGAGAAAGACCATCTCCTTCAGTGGCCTCCTTTTCCAAAGACCCAGACCTACTCCCAAACAGTGTAAATGGCAGGAGTTCACCTTTGCTTCCTGTAATTTAGAATCAAGTACCAAGTCTTTTTCAAGTGCTGATGAGCAATGGCTGGAAATGCCATGCTGTGGTCATTCACTGGGTTTTGAGGCAACCAGAGGACACTCATGGGGACACTCTTGGCCAGCTAAGACTGGACAAATGGCAGAGGTTTAGCCAAAATGTCATTTTTAAGCTATGTGTCTAAACAATTGAGTTTTAAATATATTTAATAACTCCTTGAATTTTTCTACAGCTCTGCTGCTGCTGGGGTCATATTTCCAAATTTCTCCACTTAAAACATTCACTTTTCATTTAAACCTGCATGAAAAACAAAATCTGAATTACTTTCAAGTTATTGGTCAAGCTCAAAGAGACACCCCAGCCCTTTTTGGGGTGCAGATAAAAGAGTTCACAGTCCCTACTCTGCGAGGAAAAACGTTCACTTTCTGTGAAAAGCATTAAGAAATCAAATGAAGAGTTTTTTAAACTTTTAGATGCATGAATTTGAGTATTGGACAGCAATGCATGTCAGACCCTTGAGATGAGATGGTGCCTGTCATAAACTGCTGCTGGATGCGTAAATAAGACTTGCTGTGCTCTCCCCCAGCCATAGAGCACTGAGGTAGGAGTTTGGGCTGAAAGAACTCTTTGTGAGGATCAGCTCCAAAGATTTATGTGGAAGAACCTTTTCTTTAGTTACCAGCTTGCTGAGACTGACAAAGTATTTGATAGTTTGGAGCCTCCAGACTGAGAGCCTGGCTTGTAAGAGTATTTGTACCTGCTTTGCTATTTATCTTCTATGTGCCAACCTACAAGTGCCCTCCCATCCCATTGATGAAGGATCTTAAGTGAAAACCTTCCAAAAGCCTCAAACAAAATCATTTTGGGTGTTTTATTCTAGGACATATGAACCTAATCCTCCACTTTTCAAAGAAGCATTAGTTATCCTAATAGTTATTCTAAAGTATTAGTTATTCTTCTGAAGAGAGGTGTTTTAGTTGGCAGAGGAGCTCACTGGCCATTACAGGTGTTGGAAGTGTAGTTATACCCGAGGGAGTGATGACTACTAAAAGCACTCCTTCTTACCCATCAGCTCTATGAGGTTACTTTCATAAATAACTGTAGGCTGTACAGGGAAAACAAAAATCTCTTGGCTTATCAACCTGATAAACCTTTATTGCTGCTACTAATAAATGCATGAGGAGCTTTAATTTGCAGAGCCCACTCTGAGTCTGCAGCTCTAACAGCTACAAAAACCTTTTCATTTCTTACCAGCAAACTTACTGCATTTGATCTGCACGTGGACACAGATCAATGTCTCAATTTATAAATGCAAATATGTGAATGGGGCTGCTACATATAAGGGTGTGCACGACCCTGGTTTACATCCAAAGGTGCAGCAGGCATCTGCCAACTACCTGAGGAGTTGAGGAGAAAACCAGTTTGTATTTTCTCCTTGATTAGGAAAAGACAATACATGCACAACCAGAGGATATTAAAAATAAATATCTGTCTGTAAATCTTCCTAATTGAACATATTAAACAGAGATTTCAGCTAAACATTTTCATGATGGTTTATACAGTTTGTCCTCAAAGTTAGGTGTATGAATAAGCCTGAGAGATCACTTTATGCATGTTTTATTCTTGCTTTCTCCTAGCGCAATCATATCCAGCTTAGTGATGAATTGTGTTCTAAATACAAGTTACACAGAGCATTGGAAGCATTTAAAAACCTTATCTGTATCCTTGTGCATACCTATTTTCACCTATATTGAATTTTACCTACTATGCAGGTAGAAAGACAAGGAACAAGTAAGATATTAAAATGTTTGAGTCAGACTGCCATTGATCTGAAAAACTCCACGATCCTCTGATGTGAACCCTAAACCACCACAGATCAGTCTTCTCCATTCACATCAAACTCGTGTCTGTAGTTTCAGTGAGGTTCTTCTCAGCCTGTTTGACCCTGCAGCATAACTGGCTGCTCTTGGAGCTTCCACGGGCTCCTTGGAGAGAGCTTACACCATGGATCTGCCAAAAGCAGCCCTGGGTAGGAGGTCTTTGATACCACTGTGTGATCTATCTAGGTACCTCTGATAGCACAGAATAGATTTCAAAGCACTACATTTCCAAACTCCAGGCAACAGAGCTTTAGGTTGATGCCTGGTTAGTCCTCTTCATCTCCTTATGCAAAGAATGGCACCTGGATCCAACAGAGGACTTTGGATGGGGAACAGTGTCCAGGACAGTATTTCCCATCAAGCTTCCACATTTCTGAATCTCATCTGAGTGTTTTGCCATATATTTTTCTCCCCAATTTAATGTGGCAGTTCACATGACCTAAAATAATTTTTAAATGCCCTGGGACATTTTCCATTTGCTGTGCATGACTCAGCAACCCCACAATGATGAGAAAAAATCACCTTAAATGTCAGCTTTCTCCAGATGCCCACCTGGCTGTCTTGATCTCTCTAGCACTTTGAGTGATGGAGTGTAAACCTGACGATGCCACGTACCTCAAAACAGTGCATTAAATTATTTCAGAGTAATTTCCTAAGACTCAACAACCTTCAACCAAGAACCAAGTAGGCTCTGGCAGAACGGTGGTCGGAGTCTCCCTCCTCTCATTCAGAACATGTTATTACTGGTGTGGGAAGCAAATACAGCCGACCAGTAATTCCTGCTTCCAAAGAAAACACTCACTTTACTGTATCTGGTGTTTTGAAATGTATGAAAATAAATTATTTATTATCATGATTTTTGGGCTGAACCTGTTTATATGAGCTTGCATCTGTCTGATCTGAAGACTGAGTCACTGACTGACAGACACTCTCTTGGCTGGTCCAGATACTTACATTATGTCCATACAGTTCCAACTGCTTAAATAAAAACAGCAAGCTCCAAATGTCTCCTCTGCTGGCATTTCTTCATAGAGACGGGGTGTTGCTTAAAGAAACACCAAATCACTCTTGAAGAGGTCAGATCTGCAGGGTGAAATGGTAGAATTAATGGTGAGACTCCCTGGCTGTATATTTCCAGCCCAGTTTTAGACCCCTCAGCACCTGTGCTGGATGCCAAGAGAACGAGTGAGGAGGTTTGAACGACGTGTGAACTGCTTCAGAGCTTCCCGCAAAATATCAGTCAATGAGAATTAAAAATCTGCTGAAGTCCAAAACTTGCAGCCCTTCTGGCACTGCCAGCTGCTTCCACATCTGGTGGCTGGGGCAAACTGCAGAGTAGCACTTCCACAGACACCAAGTTAATTCTTTTTTCTTCTTTTTACTTAGATCCAGTGAAGACTCAAGTGAGAGCTGCAGGTGAGCCTCTTGGAGAGGAAGCGTGATTGAAGTGTGGGTCTGCAGCAGAACTCTGCCAGCCCTGTGTCAAGGTGCTTCTGTTACAGCACACATAATTGCAGAAATGTGACTCAGAACAGAAACATCCTTTTCTTCACTAGCCCATCCAGCAAGATACAGACCTCCCACCTTCCCGTGCAGAATAAGGGGACTCAAGGCTGCATTTGAGTAGTTCCAGATTTGCAGACATTTAAGGCTTTGTTGCATCACTGCAATTTTCTGATTTCCTGCTTTTCCATTAGTTTGTAACCTTTAAATTACATTTCCTTAATTTATTTTTCATCTCATCATTACATCTGCAATGTTACTTGAAATAACCTGACCTAGGCAGATCCTCAGGTGTGAGTTAGTGAAAGGCTGACTGGGTGAGCAGAGAGATGTATGAAGGCCAGAGGCAACAGGTAAAATGTTGGCTTCTCTGCATTTTCTTAATGAGATAGGAACTGAAAGTGACTGACAGTGAATGTTGCATCCTATAAACAAGCAGAAAGTCCTGGCACAACCAGCAGACAGGATTCCTGTGGGGTCTGGGCACCCAAATGGCTTATCTAGGATGTATTATAGCCATAAATGTAACAAAATCCTACTAGTGCTGCATCCAGGAGTGAGCAAGCACAAAGAGCTTTGGACATCTTAAAGATCAGAGGTAACACTGCCACTGTAGTGCAGAGGTACCATGTTAGAAGAAGCATCAGTCATCTCTTCCTCGAGGATTTAGTACAGATACTAATGATATCATGACAAGAAAGGGATAGTCCCAGGGCTGCACCTCTCTTGAGGCTATGAAGGCTACGATTCCTTACATGGCATGTCCTTTTGATAACTACCTTGCAGTATCTTGAGACCACAAAGAATTACCTGTATGTGTTTATGCTGCAATATACACCTGAGTGTCTGTGCCAGGAACAGAGCCAAAACCCAAATCATAGCCATGCCGTGTTATTATTAGTTTGAATTGTTCAGCATTTTCAAAACACTCTGATCAGACAGGGTGAGAGAGCTGGGGTTATACAGCCTGAAGAACAGAAGGCTGCAGGGAGACCTCAGAGCAGCCTCTCAGTACTGAAAGGGGCTCCAGGAAGGCTAGGGAAGGTCTCTTGACCATGGAGTGCAGGGACAGGATGAGGGGGAATGGTTTGCAGCTGAAAGAGGGGAGATTGAGAAGAGATCTTAGAGAGATATGTTTTGCTGCCAGGGCGGGGATGTCCTGGCCCAGGTTGCTCAGAGAAGTGTTGGCTGCCCCATCCCTGGAGGTGTTCAAGGCCAGGTTGGATGGGGCTTTGAGCCCCCTGATCCAGAGGGAGGTGTCCCTGCCCATGGCAAGGGGTTGGAACTGGATGGGCTTTCAGGTCCCTTCCAACCCAAACCAGCCTTACAATCCTGTGATTCTGTTAGGAGCCCAGACACATCACATGGTCTACAGTGAACACCATGGCTTGCCTTTTGTCTCAAAACAACTCTTAATTCACTGTCTACAGTCACTTTTGGGCTAGATCTACATGTGATCACACAGGGTTTTTCCACTTGAAGGTGATACTCATTTTTAGGTAACTGCAACAAGTGTCTAATCACAGTTTCTCCCTTGATTTCACAGATTATTTTTAAAGAATAGGAAGCGATTCACAACCGTCTGGCCTTCTGCATCTGAGAAGAACACGCAAAGATGAAGAGGATCTGCTTCTTAACACACATACCTTGGAGAAACAGCCAATATCTAAATGAAGTATAATATTCTTTACTCACTCTGCACTTGCAAGCATGGAAGACTATGAGTAGGATGTGTGTTTGTGGTCGAGGAGGCATGCAAGCTATGCTCTGCGTGGATGGAATATGCCTGGTGCTGAAAGCTGTGGGATGGAAGAATGAATGCAGTTGTATTGGGAGCAGGAGGAATGCTTACAGTATTTTGTGTCCTCAAAGGTGGATTAGCTTGGACGGGGATGTAAGGTGGGAAAGACATATCCTGAACACCTGTTTCTACATCTGTATTTTTTTTACTCCTTTTGGAGGCAGCATGCCTTGCTTCACACTCTCTGTCCTTATTCTGCACTCAGGTCCTTTCCATTTCATGCAGAAATAGTTTCTCCTCTCATGAAAGTCAGTTGTGTTCCTAAATGGGGAGAGGCTGAGAGGGAAGTGGTGCCCATGTGCACGTGTAAGGGCTGAAGGAGACTGGGTGCTCATCTGCCTATGGAAGCGCTGGGGAATCAGAGCAGGAGAGAAGGACCTACACTGGGATCCAAATCTCCTCCTGCTGTGCTGTTTCTTTCCTTCCACAGCTCAAACTGCCACTGAAGTTGGTGGGAATTTTGTCAAGTTAAGGTATTTGGGATGGACTCTTTGGGGAATGCAGTTAAGGCAGCCACATTCTCAAAGTCCCACGCCAAACGTGCCTGCAATGAGTCGGCAAACAGTGCTATTCTCACTTTTGTCAGCAAAGGGAAATTTAAGTGATTTATCAAGAAGCTAAGGCTGAAAAACTCTCCAGAGGCAATGGAAATATATGCACTTTCACTGACCTCTGAAAATACATGATTTATGGGAATACCCACTTATTTACCTAAATTCCCACAAACTGACCTGAAAAAATTAGGCCTTGATCTATGATGGCAAGAGACTCCACAGAGGTAAAGTCACTGAAGGAGAAAGAAGCAAAAATAGAATCAAAAGAAAAAGTAATATTTAAAACCAGAAATACATTGCAGGGTTAGAAAATAGTTTGTACTAAGCAGTGTAACAGACTTTCACTTGGCAATGATGTTAGGCTGTGGATGGACAGAGAGACCCAAGGCTTCAAGCTAGTTTGATTTGGCTGCTGGTAATTAGGAACTTGAAAGGAAATTTGAAAAGATAGTAATAATAATTTCATCTTGGAAATGCTGCAGTTCCACAGATCTATAGCCACATGCCTGACCTGTGTTCCCAGAGAATATCCATTCACCCTCCTCCACAGAGCTGGTGGCCTTCATGAAGTCACACCCCACTTTGGAAATTATTTTCTTACAAGATGGTTACCCCCCTCAACACCACGCAAGGTTGTCAGTACTGTGTTATGGACCACAGAAACCTTTAAACTGCATTCTGGAAGTATCCCCTTGTATAAAGCTTTATGTTCTCTTATGGTATTTCTACAAAGATGACAGGACCTTGACTGTCCAGTAGACTGGACAGTGTGCAGTGTCCCTGTCTTGGAAAGATGAATCATAGAATCATAGGATGGTTTGGGTTGGAAGGGACCTTAAAGATCACCCAGTTGAACCCCCTGCCATGGGCAGGGACACCTCCCACTGGATCAGGGAGCTCAAAGCCCCATCCAACCTGGCCTTGAACACCTCCAGGGATGGGGCAGCCACCACTGCTCTGGGCAACCTGGGCCAGGGCCTCTCCACCCTCACAGCAAAATATTTCTCCCTAAGATCTAATCTGAATCTCCCTCCTTTCAGCTTTAAACCATTCCCCCTCATCCCATCCCTGTACTCCCTGATCAAGAGCCCCTCCCCAGCTTTCCTGGAGCCCCTCTCAGTCCTGGGAGGCTGCTCTAAGGTCTCCCAGAGCCTTCTCTTCTCCAGGCTGAGCAACCCCAATTCTCTCACCCTGTCCTCTTACAGGAGATTCTCCAGCCCTTGGATCTGTCTCCAACAGATCTATGCCTTTCCTGAAGAATTTTGCTCATTCTATTATATTTGAACCTGATATGCAGAGAGTGCAAATGATTCACACAGGCCTCTTTATCAGCCCCCATAGCAAACGTTAGTTCTTCAATTTTCTTTACAAAAAAGCTTGATGAAATTTAACTTTCCTCATTGCAGTCCCAGCACAGCCAGATCCTCTGAATTCAGTCAAGAAATATGAAGGGAACATGCTATTTCAGATGCCAGATCCAAGCTCTATGTGCAAAGAAAGCACTGTGGAAATGAAATGGACCACCATCAGTTTTCATGTGCAACGCTTGAACTGATCTAGGATCTTGGAACTGAGGAAATGAAAAGTAAAATCCCAGCAGTCATCAAAAGTAAATCAGAACAAAATCTGTAAATTCATTTGTCTAGAGAGTGAAAAGTTGGTTAGGCCATGCTCCATGGTGGCTCTGAACCAGGACTGGGTGTGCCATCATGCCTCAGTGGCCTAATCTGAAAATACTCTCTGATCTCCTGGTGGTATTTTAAGTAAAGAAACCAGTGTCCATCAGAATCAGACCGTGAGAGCCTGAAGTAAGATTTGGATCTGGACCCTGTGGGTTTGGCTCGTTTCTAGGTGTAAGTGCAAATGTGTTTGGTGGTCTGATTCAAGTCTCCAGCAAACAGGTGAGTTGGCTTTGTTCAAAACCACTGTATAATTCTGCATGATTGGCACCTTTCATGTAAAAGAAGACTGAGCTGTATTAGCCAGCAATGAATTAAATTGGCAAAAGCTTGAGGAGGATCGTAAAGCAGTTGGCTCTGTTTAGTGCTTAGATTCTCTGGTTTTCATGAACCCAAACCCACACTGGAACAGAAAGTGAAAGAATAAACTACCTACCCAGCATCTGATAGTAAGAAGAATGTCATTCTTAAAACAAACAAACAAACAAATCCCTCTTAAGGTGATAATCTTACAATAACTAATTATTTTGATGAACAAATGACACCAAGACAAGAAGTATCCTGGAGTCAGAAGCATGAACTTTTAGCTGGTAGGTCAATGATAACATACCTTGTTTGAACAAGTCTGACAAAGATCTGCTGAGCAATATCCATTGAGGCCAACAGCGCTTGGCTGTCTGCATTGTGGTGGAGAGATAGACTTGGATAACGGTGTCACTCACTCCTTTGCTGACACCAGCCAAGCATAATGAAGCATGGCCAAAGCCTTCTTCAGCGTGATGGCAAGAGTGAAATGCTGAAAAGTACTAAAAATTGTTGATATGGATCAATTAGAATGAAATGGTTGCTTTAATAATGATCTGAGACAGCATGTCCAGCGTTGAAGCCAACACCACCCCCTTTCATCCCCCTCCTTCCTCTCTCATGGCTTTTGTGCTGCATTTTCATGTATGCAGCAAAAAATTACCCAAGTATGTCCAGCCCACAGCAATGTCAAGGGATGTCTACACTGCAGACTACAGCACGGTCCTGAGGTATCTGGATCAGCTATAAATGAGCTAATCAGAGTACTTCTGGCCATGTAACGGCAGCTTTGGAATTTGCTTCACATAACTAGTTTGTAGTGTTATTTTTAATGCTGATAATAGCATCAGCATTGTGACAGAGGCCAGGGATCTCCTGATTTAAACACAGAACACATCTGTCCCCATAACTTCTGAAGGAAGATCACACACAGCCAGTGGATATGGAGAGATGAGCAGGCTGAGCACAAAGAAATCAACTGAAGGTTTGCACTCGCTTAGTTCTTCAGAGGAAATCTTTGCTGCTATTAAATCCAAGTATAAGCTGAAAATGAAGATAAAAGAGAGAAGTGGAAATTACATCATTTTTTTATATTTTTGATGGAGAGTTTTGCCTGGCTCTGATCCTAAAATGGGGAACTAAATTTTCACTGTGTGCATCCAGTAAATTCTAATCTTTCTTAGAAACTAAGACACAAAGAGGTGTTTTCTTGTGCATAAAAATCCAGCCTGGATTTTTCAGCATCAATTGGTACTTTAGCCATTTCACAAACGTGCCCTAGAGTCTACGACTTTTTGGCAGTGAAAGAGAGATCAACAATCCAGTTGGAACACCTTAATCCACTTTCAGAGAAAGGTCCTATCGTCAGGTTGACATCCAATTTCTGGGACTAGACTTCCTTCTAGGCTGTATTCTTCCTGCACGCCCACTAGCGACAAAGTTGGATGAGGACACAAACCATATTGGCTTTGGCCAGAGTTTGTGAGCAGGGTCAGCCCAAGGGAAGGGCAGCCCAACCCTTGTAAGCTCCACATTGGAATGGGAGGTGTAGATTCAGCTCAAGGAATTGACTTCACCCACAGGCCAGTAGGTACCTTTTAAACTAATTAAGAACATCACTTCCTCAGCTGTAATGAGGAACTCAATAAAAGTTAAAGTGGATTTTTTTGTTTTGAGAGCAAATTGAAAAAATGTAAGACCATAATTGTTATGGTCCAGGGTAAGGAGGATGTGATGGCTGCGGATGACTTCCAAGTGTAACTAAAGAAGAGAAGTAAAGGGATATTGCACAGCCCAGCTCAGTGATGATAACAAATTAACACAGATTAGCACATTTCTCAGTTCCTAGGTGTTGGTTTGGCACTATGAATGGCCCAATAAAGAAATCTTAACATGTTATGTGTGTGGAATGTGCTCAGAAGCCGAAGGAAGCCACAAAAAATAGACCGATACTTCTCTATTTGTAACATTATCTGACGGCTGTTGCCAGTCCTCTTTCTCCAATGCATCTTAGCAAATAGCTTTTACATTTATCAGATCTTGGACATAGAGCATGGGTAAAATTCCAGTAAGTAGCCGTTTATTTTATAAGGGGATTTAAATATTGTAAAACTGAATAAAATGCAGGTGTTTGCATTACAGACAAGTGAACCTTGTGTAAGCTCTACAAAGGCTTCCAGATTAAAAGGGCTTTGCACAGTTTGTGCTGCCTCAATGGAAGAGGTAGATTTTTGGATCAGCTAGTGCAGCATCTTCCTTTGCATTAAGAGGTCCCAGATTCAAACCTCTGCTCTGTTTGCACGCCAGGGAAGCGCATGCTGTAGGACAGATGGTGGCCATTTTTACATCTGCACAAGTTTGTTAACTTTGAAATTTGGCTGCGTATCTTCAAACACCAGATTGCCCAAACATGAATAACTGCCATTGAGTGTCTGGAGCTGCCATGCTTTCTGAGAAGGATGGACACTAACCCTATACGGTGCAGCTATTCAGATGACCCAACCCAGGCTGCTGCCAGGGCATGCTGAGGTTAACCAAAGCAAGAGCAGAAATACTTGTGAAAAATAGACTCACTGACTTTCACACTGGATTTTGGTAGCAAGGAAAGAGTTGCAGCTACCTCTTGGCAAGCTTCCCCAATGATCAAATCCAAACCTTCTGGCCCATACATGACCAGCCTCCTCAAGCAGAGAGATTATATGGAACACCTTACAAGTTTTAAGGTTTAAACAAGGTTTAAGGATGATGAAACACCACCTGCTTCAGTTCATTGACTCCTGATTTACACCAGAGAGCCAAGGTAGTACTAGTTAATTATTGAATATATAATCAGTGTAACCATGCCCTCTAGAGGACTAAGTTTACCTTCATAGAGTAAAACCCAGCCCTTGCGTTTGAGTACCCTCAACATTTGGGGGAAAGGCATTTTGGATGTTTGCATTTTTCTTCCCAGCCTGCATCTAGACATGAATCGCTCTTTCCTCACGGCCACCATAACCTGCAGTGGACTGAACCAAACCCACAAAATGGCACTGACAGGGAACTTTTGACTTTTGTATTCGCCTGGTGTCTCTGCCAAACAACTAATTCAGTGAATCCCCAGCCACAGACCAAAAGACTAATCTGAGGTCTCATTCTCCACCAAAAGGAAGGTCACTTCCATACACATCTGACCACTCTGCGAGGCCTGATCCAAATCAATATGTTGAGTATTAAACAAACAACATTCATTTTCTTACCTCCTGCTTTCCACATATTCCTTTCTTTTGCTGGTGGCAGGATCAGCTTGCTGTGTTCATGGGTACCCAGTGCAGGCTGAAACATGGACCTGAAGGAACCAATAAATGCTTGTGCAGTTAGGTCTGAAATGGTTTTGGCCTACATCCACAATTTGGGATCAGGAACCCACCACTGTGAGCATATGAGCCGCACACCATGACTTTGAAAAACAAATTCTGGACAGGAGCAGGGAAAGAAGCTCATGGGAGGTAACAAAAAAGAAATTTTCCCTCATCAGTTCAGTAGGTTTCCACTGGTTAAGTTGGTCTATGCAGAACTGTAGATACTCCCTTGGAAGTCCTGCAGACCAGCCTAGGGGCACAGAGCTGGAGTGGTGGCCTCCGTTAGACTGCTCCCCAGTAGCTGAAGGGACAGATGTAATTAGAGTGCAGCTATATCTCAGTAGCTCTGTTAAGCAACCCCAAAATAACCTGGATGAGGGATTTTCAGAGCCAGTACAATTATCTTTGCTTTTCTTATTGAGTTGTTGGGATGTTGGACACCGAATATACTACAGCTGTCAGATGTCAAATTTCAAATCCACACTGTGGATGTTTTCTTTTTAACTCTACTTTACTGTATTCTCTTTTTTTTGGCTTTTCTCCCCATACAAGAATATGTATTATTTTTCCTTGGTTATTTCCACTCTGCTGACCTGGTTCCTTGCCTTCCTTTGGAAACGTTGAGGTGTCTCAGCAATGGAGAGGATGAATCAGTGAACATACAGCGGGTCTGGGAAAGCCCCAGCAGAGAGGAGCATGTGGTGAGCAGAGAAGATTTCAGAGACTTTGGCAACAAATGGTGCTGTCATTTTCCTATTCTCTCTAAATTTTCATTAGCAGCCAGTATTGCTGCTCCAAGCAGATCATAGAATTAGGGAATCATAGAATAGTTAGTGTTGGAAGGTACCTTAAAGACCACCCAGTTCCACCCCACCTGCAGGGTTGACTTCCACTACATCAAATTGCCCTTTCTTTTTGTTCAGGGATATATTTGTGACCATTTAGAGGACAAAATTCGAAATATTTTAGTGACAACTGAAAAAATACATAATTATGCAAATTCTCCAACACTAGGAAGGTCTTGGAGTATTGGAAACTGAAGGATGATTTGGTGGGAAGACGCAGATCCAGCTCTCAAAGGGGCTTACTTAGGTTTTAGTTTATTCTCAGGAACAACAATCGCCTCATCTCGAGATCACATCTCCATGGTTCAGTGCTTAGTCACAGCCTACTGAAGATACAGCTATTTGCTTCATCAGCAACAAACACACCTGAGAAGCAGGCCGAGATCTGTAGATAGTTCACTAACAGACTAAATAGACCACCTTTGTGAAGTAAATTATAGGATATAAAGGACACTGAAAATTTGACAGACTAATATTGAATAAATGCAGAACAAGGCAATATGATGAGATAAGTACTCAATTTTTAAGTTAAAATTGAGGCGTAATCTTGAGACAATCTCCTTACCAAAGGTGGGGAGTAATATTATAATATATTTGTTGGTCTTTTTTTAAAGAGTGTCCCAGGGAAAAGAGTGGATGAACTGTAATGTAGGCGAAAAATCTCCCCCCCAGCATTAGACGTGCCGTATCCTGGCCCTGGGGCTGGGATGCACATCATTTTAAGCATTTTGAGTCATCCCCCTGATTTAAGCCAGATTAGTCATATGCTCGGTCTAAGCACAGCGCTGGGCACCGTGTGCGATCAGAGGTTTTATTTCAAAAAAGAATAGATGGTTCATGCTCAGATTTACTGAAGGTGCCCCAATTAAACCAAAGGCATGTGCCTCTACCCTGAACATTTGAAAAATGCTCTATAAAAAGCACGTACACTCATTGAATCAAATATTTTTTTTGCCTTCAATCAGTTGAATCTGAATCAAATGAATGGGTGTGTTGAAATGAAGACTGAAAAACAAGAGTGAGTTGCGTAAACTGATAATACTACTGTTAGGGTTGGGTAACATGCTAGACCTTTTTCTAAAAGTGGTAAATATTTTTTGACTTCTGAATGGTTTACAGCAGGACTAAATCACATCATAAATAAAATTTAAAGGTAGTTAACAAAATAATCTTTATGTCAAAAGGTTGAAATGTGGGTTCCCCATTTGGAAATGTCATTCTTTGGTTTTGTAGTGTCCCTTAAAGGGTAATCTAAAAGAAAATTAAATTAATCTCATGCTCACCACCTTTGAATTGCAGAAGTGAAAACCTTTCAGGACTTGCCAATTACTAAGGAAACTTCATAGCTGGATTATTCCCAAATTGCACACCCTTTATTTTAACCACTAAAGGCAAACACATGGTTTTGATGGGTCGTAAAAGAACAGGTTGCTTTTTCAGTACTGAAAGAAGCTGTAATTACTTCCCTTGTTCGGTGACTTCCTGATTTACTTAGGTTGTTATGGGGGATACTATTCTGCTAAGGTAATTGGAGCTGCTGGAGTGAAGTTGATGACCGGAGGGAATGACTAGGCTTTTCACTCTAGGTGACTTGCATCTAATGAGTAGAATCTTGCTTCCCAGGAAAAGAGGACACTACAGCTGCCTTAAATGCTTGGTATGTGTACTTTAGAGGCTTGTGTTTCACAGTCTGAACAAATGATATCTCTGTATGATATTCAGAAACCAAACTAAGTCAGTTCCAAATGTAGAGAAAATAAAGGGATTTTCCTCAGATAGAAATATGAGAAACAGATCCTGCCAGGAAGATGAACTTCACATATTTCTCTAGACAACCAAATGCCAATATACTAACACAAAGAGGTAACCAACTGTTCCTGAATCAGTTCTTGTCTGTAATAGGATATATAATAAAACATTGTTCCTAGAAGTGTTAAAAGCCATGTAGCTGTGGCACTTGGGGCCATGCTTTAGCAGGCACGGTGGGATTGGGCTGATGGTTGGACTGGATGAGCTTAGAGGTCTTTTCCAACCCTAATGATTCCAGAATTCTGTGGTTGCAATGAGGTGGCAATGGGTTATTGTAGTATGAGTTAAACTACTTAACTCAAGAGCTACAAATGAGACCACAGGAGTTTCCAAAGTCTAGCTCAGACTTAGGGAGGGTATCAACCCTGAGCCATTCTTCGAGGACAGAGAGAGAGAAAGCTGCATGCAGTTAGATTCTCAAGGTCCCTTCCTTTCCTGAGCAGATGAGGCAAGCAGCCAACCAACACCTTAGCAGCGCTCCCCAGAAAAGACATTTTTCTCAGCTGGCAAAGGGAGTGCCCAGGTTCAGGTAAAACTGTTGTTTGGGTTGGGTTTTGCACATTTATTCAGACACGTGTTATATTACCTTTCTGTTCAGAAGGACAAACTTTGACTTGCTGCATGCTGTCTGAAATTGAAATACATGATTTAAACTCATGCTTCCTGGTTCAAAGTATCCTAGATCTCATCTTTTGAAATGAGTGCTGGTTTGGCTTATTGTGCAATAGGCTCGTTGCTCCAAGTAAACTGATAGGAAGAGGTTAAATTGGCCGACTCTAAGGATAAAACTCCTGTATCATGAATATATGTATCTATTCCCTTCATGTCCCCTGTACAGTCAGGTTGATCTATCCAGGTATGAAATCTCACAAGGGATGTGAGTATATAGAGAAGTTATAGTGAGATAAACACAATTTACACCATTCACTGCACCTAATAGCTGTCTGTTACTCTAAGAACAAAAGCTCATGTACTTCCACTCCAGGGGAAAAGCAAACATGGGCAAAGACTGAGGAGCAGCTGATATCCTGATGGTTAACACCTAAATGAATCCCACAGCATCGCAGTTTGACCCCAACCAAAAACCAGGCACCACACAACTGCTCAATCACAGCTTCCTGGTGGGACAGGAGAGAGAATCAGAAGTGAGAAAACCTGTGGGTTGAGATAAAGGCAGTTTAACAGGTAAAGCAAACCAAGGAATTCACTCACTACTTCCCATTGACAGGCAGGTGTTCAACCATCTCCAGAAAATCAGGACTCCATAAAGTGTAAGGGTTACTTGGAAAAACAAACACCATCACTCTGAACGCCTTCCCCTTCCTTCTTCTCCCAGCTTTATATGATGAACATAACATCATACAGCATGGAGTAGCCCTTTGGCCATTTGGGGTCAGCTGTCCCAGCTCTGTCCCCTCCCAGCTTCTTGCCCACTTTCATCCTACTCACTGATGGGGTGGTGTGAGAAGCAGAAGAGGCCTTGGCTCTGTGAGAGCCCTGCTCAGCAATAACAAAAACTTCCCTGTGTTATCAGCACTGTTTCCAACACAAATCCAAAGCACAGCCTCATACTGACTACTATGAAGAAAATTAACTCTACCCCAGTCAAAATCAGCACACACAGTATCTCAACCCTGTCCATAGATTCATAGTCTTTGCTAGAAGGTAACACACGAAGATGTGAGCGTGCAAAGATGTCCCAAAACCTAGATATCCAAGACAGTCAGCATCAATGGACTGATGTTAAAACACCTGCCAGGAAAGAGGCCAGCTAGGCCACCTCTTCAAAATGGCCAAAATATGCTATCATTTAAATGACCTAAATCTATCAGAATCTTAATTTCAGAAGTTATTTCAAGAGGCTGCAAGAGACTGCAGACAAGTACATTTACAGCTAAAAGTCTTCAACATTTGCAGGCACCAACAGAAAGCCTCACATACGGTATCCAGATGTCCTGCATGGCTGGAAAAAGCATAGAGAGCACAGCATCCTCCAGAAATCACCGTGGAGGGTGCTCCTTAGAGAGGCAGGTGGCCACTTAATTGTTGCAAAGGCTCATTCCCCCATCTTTTCTTTCACAAAGTTCAACTGGAAACTTATTCAAAGTATTAGAAAACCTGGCCATTTCTTTAAAGCATCCTAACAGCTTAAGCCTTCCTTGTGAAACACAACCAAATTATATTTCCAGTGGCTGGTACACAAATTGGATGCCAGAATAGAGCTATGTAGCATTTTACTTGAACCCCAGTTCAAAATCACTGATTTGAGGATAGGCTTCATAATGTAGGAAGCTCCAGGAGCCTTGGTTAAGCTGATCCACTAAATAACATTGCCATCAAGGACTTAAATACGATCTGAAGAACAAATTATTTTAATTCATCATGGATTCTGAAATAGCAGAAACAGAGCTACTACTGATGATACTGAAATAACATTTACGGAAGGCAGGAGTTAAAGCTAGAAACCTGAGCCTGAGCTTGGGAGGGCACATGTGTCTCCGAACACACACAGTCAAATGACCAGGGAAATCTAGAAAAGTGATAATGCAGAGACAGATAGTAAATTATGGTATGCAATGCTGTGGGTCAGGGAAAAAATCCCATCTATTAGTTGGACCAGATAAAATTTCTTTCATGTGAGAAGTAAAAAGGCGTGTCTGGATACTCTGTCCAGATGGGACTGTCAGCACTGCCAGGACCAACATCATACCCGAACCACAGCACGCGTGGGCACGTGGAGGTGAGTCCATGAGGTAAGATGGCACCCACATTCTACGGTTTTCAAAAGCAGTGATCACCATCTTATGTTGATCAGGGTCTCAGAGTTCATTCCCATCAAATCTCCCAGCCTGGTTGAGGTGGGGGTAGTAGATGTGTCCTGGTTTCCAGGATGGACATCAGAGCTGTCAGTTCACCTGAAACATCCTGTTCAAGTCGAGCAATCTTATGAAACAGCAATGTGCAAACAGAATCTGGTGAGGACTGAAATATCATCCACACGTGGGTGGGTAATTAGTGATCTTAAAGGATAACTAGGGTATTTTTGGATTATCTTGTCCAGTTGCTGTAGAATTAATAGCTGAATTAATCAGCTCACGTGGTCAGTTGTGTCAAAAGCTACTGGAAAAATCACTTTAGGTAGGCAGTGACCTGGCACCTTTGTGACCTTCAAGGAGACAACCATGACCAGCCAGGCCAGCTGAGACTAAGGCTGTGACCAGAGAGGCACTGCACTGGCCAGGAAAGGCACAGCCTGAGCCCTCCAGGACACACATGGGTTTGCCATGGGGTCCTCCTCCCTTTTACAAACCTCCCTGAAGGAAAAGGCACTATTCGGCAGCATCCCTGGAGAAATTCCCAAGTGAAAGAACAGATGCTCTGTGCTTCTCTGCCCACCTCCTCTCCGAAATGATCTGACACATCCAGAAAGCAGAGTATGTGAGATAATAATTAATGGCTTTGTTTACTCTTTTTCTGATACTTTCTAAAAGGCAAGAAGATACCATTTGTTGAAATACAGATCTGTCATAAAAATAAGCAACGAAAAAATACAAGTAAAACAAAAGAGTCTTTTCATCTCAACTTTCCAGATGTAAGTTTCCGAGTTCCCACTTGGGTTGTTATTATTATTATTACTACTATTACTGTAATAATAGGATTCCCAGTCATGAAGCAGAACCAGTGCACATATAGAAAAGTAAGACTGGAGACAAGAGGTGAGTGCAGCCAGCCAGGGGAGCAGACTTTGCCTCGTCTGCTTTTCTGAGCATGCTGAGCACTCGTAACCACCACGTCCATTACAGAGCCCCAGCAAAGCAGGCAAGCTGGGGAGAGACCTCGCCAACGGAAGGGACTCCACATGCTCTTACAGATTATAAAAGTATCGACCACAGTTATTAGAAAGGAGGAAGAGGAGAAGGAAGAGGAGGAGGATACTCAGAAACAGCCTCAAACCTCTTTAAGAAATGAGTCATTACTCTGTTGCTTTACATTCAAATTTGGGTTTAAGATGCAAGATTTGGAACCATACTCAAGTTGTTTGGGGCTCAACTTGCCTCCAAACCCTGGGTCAGTTTGGTTTTAGGGGTTTGGATTTCTTTGTCAATGAGAGAAGATTTTGCAGAGTTTGAATCTAAATTCAACCCTTCCCAAACTTATGCGGGAGTGCTCTGACCCATCTCTATTTGTCTTGGGTAGGGGAGTCGCTGTGATGCTATCTGCAGTGGAACTTTCCATTAGCAGCAACACGAGAGACAAAGAGCTCATGATCTGACCTTTATAAAACTATTCTTTAACAAAATTTACTCAAGTAAAGATTCCACAATCTTCTTTGGTTTTACTCATTTAATTGATACGGACACAAAATATTTTGCGTTGTTTTAATAATAGTTTTGTTTTCTGCTATTTTAAAAAAAAAAAATCATTTCTCCGAATATATTTTTAGCAAAAATATTTTGCTTGAACTTTTTTCCTCTCCCTTCAAAGGCTGCTGCACAGTTCTGGGGTGCTAAATACTAAACTCACATTCTACCACTCCATCTCCTCCCATTTGGATGCTAATCACAGGATCTTGATGCCAAACTCTGGAAGATATTTTTTCCAGCAGCAGCATCTGGCTTCTTGGCAGACCCTGCGAGCAGTTGTGTTGGCAGCGGTGGGAGCTGCCTGAGTCTGTCATGTGTTTAGGCTGCTGCAGAGCCGTCTGAACTGCCTTGTTGCCTTAGACACTATGTTCTCTTGACTTCCATTTCATTTTGATAAATTTGTACTTTCTGTTGTCCGCCTGCTAACGAAACCCCGTCGAACCCAAAAGGATCTATATATAGTTTCTCTAATCAAGAATAATAACGGATGTTTTCGGAGCGCTTTTCAGCTCACCAGACCCCAGCTCCTGCTCAGCAGACGAAAACTGCTCTGTGACCTCTGCAGAGGGATCGTTTTGCACAGCACTGAACTGCAACCGTCTCTAGAAGGGAGCGCGGGAGCCATCGAACTCACAGGAGACCCTCGAGGTCCAGACACTCTCTCCACTGTCCTGCCACATGCCAGGAACACTCTGACTAATGCTTGTCACGGGAAGACCAAGACTCCCGCCTGCAAACTGACTCACAGCTTGCTAGAGAAGCCCCTTTTTGCCTCCTGAGTACCTTAAATTTTGTATTCTGGGGAAGGCACACCGGAGGGATCTGCTGCTCTGGCTTTGCAGGCTGGCAGTGGAATTACTTTGAACTTAACTTCCCTTAGGACCAGGCTAAACTAAGACAGAAGGGATTTATTTCCCACAATGCAAATACTTAAACATAATTCCTGGTTCTGGACAAAGATGCATATGAGAAAAGGAAAACTCTGTTCAGCTATGTATTCCCTTGTTAAACTTGAATTTCTCTCTCAATTTCATCTGCTGAAAAGCCCACCAGGATGCTCACACAGCTCTCCCAGTTGTGATTCAGGGCAATAATTTGCCCTCCTGCTCCTTTAGCTGGAAATCACTGTTTTAGGAGACATATTTCTTCAGAAAAACACATTTCTTCCCGAAGATCAAAATCTCTTTGATTTAAAAGATCAGTATTTTGTTGAGGTAATACGCTTCAACACTTATTCCAGAAGACTACTAGCCATCCTTGCCTAGCTCTAGGAACCCAGATACCTCTCCATAAGGCCGAGTAAGATCCTCTCGTGGCCAGAGCACAAAGAGAACCTGTTAAACACCTTTTCAGCAAGGAGAAGTTTGCTCCAGATTGGAAGGGTGTGGGTCTGTTTTACCTAAACATGTGAAAATAATAATAATCCATGCATTTACCAATGCCAGGTCTTGGGTAAGACTACAGAAGGATCTAGTAAGTCCTCAGAGGACATAGTGTTTCTGGGTTGATGACCCCAGACATCAGATCTGAGGAGTAACAACACTTCAAGACACCAAGCGCAGGCAGTTAGCTAGACATGCAGAGTGCTGCACGCTGTTGAAATGCTACTGGAAGTTGTAATTTAGCCATTTTTCCTCAATGTTATGATTTGCTCGAGTTCTCTGATTAAGTACCTGAAACCTTTAGAAAAGGACTCTTTCACGTGTCTAAGAGAAATTCGGTTTTATGCTGAATGCAGCACTTCTGAGAGATGAAAAATTTTTCCCTAAAAACAGGGGTGTCAAACTCATGGCCCATGGGCCGAATCCCACCCTCCACCTTGTTTTATTCAGCTCAGCACCTTGTTTCTCCCCGTTGGCAGGGCAGAACTGCTTGCCCCTGCACTTCTGCCAGCGTTGAGCACATGAGCGTGTGATGCGCGTTACGCTGTGGGAGAATGGCGGGAGCCAGGAGTGTGACAGCTCTGCCTTAAAGGAACCACGTTAGAGTGGCACCTGTACAGTCTTCAGGCACCACTATCAGACTCACAGCTTCTCCTCCTACAGCTGCCTTGAGGAGGAAGAGCCAGCATCACCAAACAACCAAGCTTACCCTAAACCCTCTTCCCTGCACTTCCCCTTACAGCATCCTTAGGAGATACAAACAGCAGACGTGAAATGGCAGCATACTTGAATTAAGTTTCACAGTGGATCTGTGGCAATGAAAAAAACAGGTCCTATGACGCTTCAGTGAGGGCCTTCACCACTGAGACATCCCTTCTGCACATCTGCAGCACACACAGCACTCATCTATTGAGGGTTTCTCCCTCCTGCTCCCATTGCAAGGTTGGATTAGGTTTTTCCCAACAAAAAACATTTCTGCAAGTGTCACAGTGACCATATGGGCATCTGGTGGAGAAAACACTGAATAAAGAGGATCATTTCAAGAGTTCATAATCTTTAAAAATCTGAAATAAAGGTACTTTTGGGATTTTGCTGAAAGCAGCACAAAGATCGATCCTACTGCACATGGGGACATGGAGCCACAGCCACTCTCAAACCACAGAAACACAGACAACAGGGATGAAACCAGCTCCTCTAAGTCAAATAGTCTGTTCTCCTATGCTGTTATAAAATGGATCCCTACAGGATTTAAGATGAGGTGTACTTGTACTCAAGATCATTGTGGGGTACCACAAAGATTTATTTTTTAATAGGACTTAGCCACACTGGACACAGCTCTCAGTTGCTGAAACCAACCATTTGCCAGATCGTGCAATATTTTTGTTTTGATGACATGTGTAAGCCCTCGTACAAATCTGTTCCTATCAGGGGAACAGTGCAGGGACAGCACTGCAAGTCAGAGGTTCAAATATCCCCTTGTCCCTGCTCTTCCAGCAAGGGGCCCAATGGATTCAACAGTGTCTGCAGGGAGGAGTTACTTGTTTGCTTGGAAGGGAAAGGAACTCTCTTCCCTCAGTTCCCTGCCAAAGGGATGTAGCAGGCTCTAAGTAACTTGTTCAGGGTCCAGCCACATAGTGACTTGCCCTCTTCTGGGTTGCCTCTCCTGCCTGTACTTCCCTGGGAGACCACGGACAGGTAGGAGGAGAGCCATGTGTACAGATCACCTTTTGAGATGTATCTGCAAGTCCTTCAACGTTAAGGTCGATTGAGAAGCTGGAATTAAGAGGTCAGAGCTGCCAGAGCTCTGTCTGGTCAAGGATCGTAATCAGGAAGATGTCTGGTTTCATGTTCCTCAGGAGAAATCCTGCGGCCCTGCACATCCCCAAATTGTCTACAACATCTAAATGAAATCACGCTACTCCAACCCCAAAGCCAATTTCTACACAGAGACATTTGAAAAGCTACTTGTGGTTTGACAGAGTGTTTAAGAAGCAAACAAACCAAAAGTTTGGAACCGACTTACATTGTTTATTTATTAAGTCTGATTTGGGAATTAATTTTGTTTCCCTTGCTTTTATCTTCCCTTCTGCAGCTCTGGCATGGACGAGGGATTTGTGCTACTTTCTCCAAAAGATCACAATCATATAAAATATAGGACTGAGTTTGTTCTTGTTTATTTACCAGCTCAATTCACCATCCCTAATCTCTTAGCACTTGCTGAGATATAACTATATCCAGCCTTCCAAATCTGGAAGTTTCAGAAGTCTGAACGAGAAGCCTGACTCAGACTTACTCCCAAGGCAATTTTGCTGACATATGGATTCAGAGAGACCTGATCGGGTTTCAAACTTTTTCAGTCCTTTTTCTAAGATCAACATACATGCCAGTCATTTTGTGATTCACTCATCACTAATAAACAATCATTTTACTATTGCAAAACCTCACGCGAGTGCTATTTCCAACTCGTACCAGAAATGCTGCTTTAATAAACACAATTCATGCGTTTCGTCTGAATTCAGAGGAGTTGCCCCAGTGGTGATTTTGGATCAATGTATTTAATTAGTTTCATGGGACAGAGGAACATTCCTTCCTCATATATGCGGTTTATTTGTGTCTATGCATTTTGCACAGGAGAACATAAGTCATTTAAGGAGCCAGCTTAGGAAATTAAAGGAACCACATTTAGAAATTAAGGAGATGGATTATTTGGAGGGGCTCCTTTAAGTCCCAGCAGAAGCTATTTTGATGAAAACTTTATGAAGAACTAGCCCATGCAACATCTCAATGTATTCCCAGAAATTCCAGAAATGTTTAATCAGATATTTAGAATTTCCAGTATTAACTGGAAGTGCTGCCAGTGGAAAGTTGGACTTTCAGCACAAGACTTTTGTCTTGTTAAGGCAGATTTTCTTGTTGTAAAAAGGTGTTACTTCCCGGAATTTTATTAGGGAAAGGATGGAGAAGTAATGTCTCATGGTAATTGTGGATTTTATAGGTATCCAGGAGTAATAAGCAAATCCTAATATGTACAGTTTGTTTTTACTTAACAACAGAGAAGTGTAGAGATTAGGGTCTAAAAGGAACTCCAGGGATGCAACATTGACACACGCCTCTCCAAATGCCTTTTGGAAATCCCAGTTTAAATCTCAGCATTTGAAATGCCCTCAGAGAGGCAACTGGGTCCAGTCTGGTAACTTTGCTAAGAGTTATGAAGGGCTGAACGCTCTCAGCTGCCTTGTTGTCATTGGAAAGTGACGAAAGGTCAACTCTTCCCAAGGGTTTCTTAGCCACTCGCAGGAGGAGATGTTTAGATAAGAAATGGCTTCTGCAGTATGGGTCTCATCTGGATGGGAGAAGGGGAAAGAACCCAAATGAAATCTTCACACCACTGAAATTAATCAACATCCTCCTGTGCCTTCAACAGGACCAAGGTTTTGTGCAAATATCTATGTATTTAATAACCTCAGAAACTGCCCGAGTTCTGTTCATGCAGCTGCCACAGATTCAAGGTGGAAGGTTTCATACTTAGCCGGGCAGATTCACTCCTTCCCACTCAGTCAGATCCTTGGGTCATCATATATTCCTTGCAAATTGAGGGAAAAATCCTTCTGGATACTTCTAAGAATCTCATCATCTTTTTAAGCATGCCTCAACTGCTCTGGCAATGCAACTTTCCATTTATATTTTCAGAAAAGGCTCGGAGGAATAAATCAAGCACAAATATATGATAGGCAGGCATTTACCACCCAAACACAGGCAATATACATGATCTCTCTCTTATCTATTCTGTAATCAGGTGGCATTATAGCTTTGCTATAAGATTTACTGAGATATAAAATAGTCTGAGATGAGGCACAAAGCCAAGAGGATGCTTGAAAAGAAAATGGGCACAGTGTGCTGTGAAGCAGACAAACGGAGCCCTTTGGAAATGTCATCACCACCATCACACCTGTTTTTTTAATTGCACTTTTCATTTGATGATCCCTGGGCACATTAGATCCTCTCGCAGCATAAATCAACATTGCTTCACAGATTTCATACTGCCTCAGCTCAGAGACCTGACCCATGTCATTTTCCTCTTCTCCACCAGTCCTCACTTTTGGCTCTGTCCTATCTCCTGAGACAGAAGTATCCAAGACTGTCACCACAGCTGGAAACACTTCTTTAGCTGAACATCTGCCTGAAGCCCTGGCATGGCCAAGTCCATCCAACAGGAGAGCTCCCCTCTGGATCCTCTCCCAGCTGCAATGTCATCCCCAGCAGCAGCTCCAGGCAGGTGCCCATGACAGCCAGCCCTGCCCAACCTGCAAAATGACTGCAGCGACAGCTCAGAAAAAGCAAAAGCAGACAGAGCCAAGCACCTTTCAGATATTCACAACCATTCCCAGGATACCCTTCATTAGTGGGAATGCTTTCAGGCAGCAAAGCTTAGGCGAGAACACCCCAGGGAGGTGAGGTGTGAAGGCAGTCAGTGCCTGTCTCACATGTTGTGATGTGCATCCAGTGCCTGATGAACTTGGAACATCAACCCAGGAGCGTTACAGAAAACAGTGAGCTCCCTGCACAGCACAACTAGCTTGCTTCAGCCAGGCAGTATGAATACAGAGAACATAAATTAAAGTCTCTGGTCATGGGAGAGATCTTTGATTGATTATAGCAGTCAATTAACATGGGTTTGAGGTCTGCTACCTGCTACTTTTGTGCTGTGGAGAGATACTGGTCAAAAGATACTTCTTGAATGCCAACCTGAAACTCTACATTCCCATTCTCCTCACGCTACTTTCCCTCCCTTATCTGAGCTGCATGTCCTAGAGGCTTTGGAAATCAAGAGATCCTACCAAAATTATTCAGCTAGATTACTCAGGTTATTTACACAGCGGGTAAAGAGGAAGTTCAGAGGCACCATGTTATCTTTTCATTAAATAAAATTGTCTTTTATCTGCACTAAACATCTCAGCTATGATCTCTGTAAGTATGAATCTAACATTTCATAAGCAAAGTTTATCCAGTGTGAATGATGTCCCAAACAAAGCTCGCATCATTGAACCAAGAGAGATCAACAAGAGAAGAGCAAGACACATTATTCAGTTGAAGAACAAAAAAGCCTTACAAAATGTTTCTGTATTTTACTAACTAAAGCTTCCATTGCTGATGGCAGAGAACCTTGTTGAGGGTTAGATAGGAGCAGCTGGCTTACAACTCCTGCAAATGATCCTGTGATAAAGTGGTAAAGGTGACAGAGTTAAAAGATTTAGATTTCTTGATACCCTCTTGTTAGCAGTAACTTCTTCCGTTGCTGTGTAGTCCATTTATTCAGAAAGGCACCTAAAACTTGGTGCTTACTTGCAAAGACTGTGCAGAAAGGTACAGAGCTTTTCTGCTGATTTATCTCAGTTAAACCCTGCAGTGTCCAGGATCCCAAATTATGGACATGAAAAGCTGTATGATAAAAAGCATGAGGGACAGGGGCAGGATACCTGCTTGGCATCTAGAGGGGAAATTTTCTCTTCTCTCTTTGTTATGAAAAGAGGAATGTTTGGGCAATATATAAAATTGAAAGAGATCTGGTCTCTGGAAAGCCAACGTGGCTTCTCATCTGGGCAAGAGCCCTGGGACAGGCTTTCAGTTTGCTCAAAATCCTCTCCTTGGTGTCATTCCTACTCCCTTTTGGCCATCCCAGACACCAGATTGAAGCAAACAGCTCTGTAGCGTGGGACCTCAGTGACAAACATGCACCAAAAAGAAACACATGGCACTGAAACAGAGAAGGCTCTCACTCCCTGGAGGTGAAAGATCTGCAGCTTTGGCAAAAGGACATGGACATATATGTAGAAATTAAGACTTCTTTTTAAAAAATAATTTAGCTGAATGTAGGAAAAAACATTCTCGCAGTAACCTGTTCATAGGCACCACTTATTTAGCCTTAAATCACATACTCTCCCTGGCACTAGTGCAGGGAAAGGTATTTCCTGAACAGCTCGTTTCAAGTTTCATTCATAGGTACTGTCTAAAATTAGATCCACCACTTTCATTCAGGTCCAAATCCTTTGCCTGGTGTAACGTTTTTTAGAAAGAGAAACTCAGTCAAATGTGCTCCATCATCTGTACTATTCCCCTGAGTTGGCTGAGGGATGCAAGTCCCACCAAGCAAAGCATGAGAGCTAAGCTGGCAATGCAGGCTCGTAAGCCTGTGGCTAAATGCAAAGTACCTGTTTTTATGGGTGATTGCAACTCAAAAAAAGAAATAAATGCTCCCTTTGACTCTGAACAAAGCACATCCTGTACCACAGAGATAAAAAAATGTTCGGAGGCCAAAGTTTCACCTGTGAGCCAGGCTCTGACAGTGGAGCCCTGAAACATGGCCAGAGGATGCTCTTGCCTTGACAGTACAGAGCTATGAGCTTCAGACAACATTAAACCTCATGTCCCGAAATGTTTTACTAGAGATGATCTGTTTTGCTGGCTGAAGCAAACAGTAGTAACTCTTAGAGCAGGGGTGTCACACGCCTGGCTCTCACCACCCTCCTGCTCCCGCAGCGTAACGTGCGTCACCCCTGCTGGCAGCAGTGCAGGGGCAAGGAACTCAGCGTTGCCAAAGGGGAGAAACAAGGTGTGGGCTGGATAAAACAAAGTGGAGGGTTGGATTCAGCCTGCAAGCCACGAGTTTGACACCCCTGCCTTAGAGGAAAGGACACACCAACAAACTGCACCCTGGCTCGGATTTATTTTGACCCTAGGACATTGACTTAAGTCACAACCTTCAAGCTTGCAGCTGATTTTTGTCTCAGTGTCTACCACACGGATGTGAGTAGCAGTGTTCTCTGGACACTCCACTTTTCCTGCAGTAATGGGTAAACTGGATGGCTGTGGGCAGCCTTGTGTGGGCCAGACCACAGCCTCCGGATGCAGGTTTCCACATCCACATGTGTTTTTCTGCCTGCCACACCACGGACAGGAAGAGCTAAACCCTGGGTCCTTCAAAGTTATTTGGTGCTCCCAAAGACTTAACCTCCCAAGGCCATTTGATGCTGGGGCTTTGGTGGCTCTTGCCATTATCACCCCAGCAGTGGGGTGCTGAAATCCAGCCATCGATGGCGAGTGATACAGAATGACAACAACAACATCAGTAATGGAAAAAAAATAACACCAGGGCATTTGAACCCCTTCCCTGACACACACGGTCGACGCTCACTAAGGAGAAACACACCCTGAGCCCCACGCACAGCTAAAGGCCGACAACCACAGGGACACGAGGCACAAACTGCTGACAGGAGAACAGCAAACAGACTATTTTTTTGGCAAAATCCAAGAGAGAGATCAAGCTGCCTATTTTTAGCATTTGTTAATTGTTTTAGAATCCAACTAGCAACAGCTCCTAAATAATTTTGCATTTTGACCTGTATGGCTGAAGTGATAAGTAACATAATCCCTTGCAATGGTCGACTTGGAGAGGTGTGGTGGTGGGAAGAACAAGCACTTCAGTGAGCACCCTGCAGGCACCCTGAGCTCACTGTGGGGTGGAGACTGCACAGAGGGAAAGGTCCTTGAAATGCTCAGGGCTGGATTCTGATCTTTGTCACCTGGAAGTGAGTTAATGAGTCAAGCCAGCTGGTGAAGCTCTTCCATAGTACATGGAGAGATGCCTCCAGTGGAGGGTTCATTGTGCCTGCTGTGAACACCTCCCAGGGTGGGACACTTGCCCATGGATACTGATGGATAAGAGAGGGAGCCAAAACTACCAGTGCAGACCAGAAGCTTAAATTTTAGCTATTCGGAGTCATTTGAGGTTTTTGACCCGAGTATTAGGTCAAAGCCCTCAATATCAGCTCCAAAGCACACCCGAGTGTGATGTTCCTGGGGAAATCCCAGAGCCAGGACAGACAGAGCACACAAGGATAAGATGTATGGCACTATTCCTGTTTATACACTCGAGATCTTCCAAACCACGGACTTGGGAAAGGTGCAGCGCGCGGCATGGCTCGCCTCGGGAGCCTCGCCGTGCGTCACACCAGGACTCCTGCCCTGGCTTTGTGTGGGTATTCATGCACCAATTGGACACAGTCGGGCTTCTGCTCTTTGGGGAATGTGTTTCTCTCACATTTAACTTCAGATCTGAAAAGCATTCACCTCCCTCCTCCCTTTCCTCCTGGAGGCTCATGAATCACAGAGCCGACAGTCAAATGAGTCACCCAGCCAGATTTTGGTCAAGAATGCCAGTCTGGGAGGCTCTTCTGTGATCAAATGTGAGCAGGGCTGGCTTTGTCAGTGACTGGCCATGTGTTGAGTCGTGTAAACCTCTCCTAGGGGTCATCCCCACTGTCTTTGTGAGTTGTCTCTGTCAGGTTGTAATTGCTCTTTTGTCAGGAAAACTTGTGAACGCATTAAGGGAGGGAGGAGAGCAGAGGATGGGGGGTTTCTTAGGAAGGAGAGCTTCAGGGGGCTTCCCAGGATGGCAACGACAGCCAAACGAATTGTTCTCCGAAGTCTCAGTTCATTGAGCTTGAACTTCCAGGCAAACCCAGCCCATCCCTCGTGCCTGTGAACCAACCCAGAGGACTCGGCTCACGGAGCCTCTGAGGATCCCACCCAGCTCTATCAAAGGCTGTCTCCGGTCCCCAGCTGCTCCCTGGCGAGGGGCACACACTGCAGGTGCCCCAACACTGAAAAGTGAAAGCAGGGGCTCTCTGGTGGTGATGAACCTTTAAGACTGGTACAGGCCGAACACTTTATATTAACTGGAAACACAGCATGCTAAGACACACTTGCCTTGATTTATTCCTGAGTAGGTAACTTGAGATTTGCCACCAGCTTGTCAGAATAGTCTTTTTTTCCCTTTTTTTTTCCAAAGACAGACAGAAAATAGCTGAGATTCCAATCCTCCTGTGTTAAAATGCATAGTGGGGTCCTTTTCAGGCATTCAAAGTTGATCTCCCTAGGAATCATCTGTTCATTATTAGTAAATTAGACATGGGCTGCATTCCCCTGGGAAGGTATCTGTGCCCTCTCTCACACCTCCCATATCTTCTGCTCCAATGCCAAACACAATGGGCAGGTATCCCACCTGAGCCACTCTACTTTCTTAACTTTTTCACTTGGTTGCTCAGGTCTGCTAGTGGAGGAGGCAACTGGGAAGAATGACACCTCTTATTGCTTTGTCTAAGTTGGAGAAAGGATGGTGTATTCAATATCACCTCTGGGTGAAGTGGGTGACCACACAGTAGTAATTTACTTTTCACAGAAGCAGGGTGGTACAAAGAGGGATCAGGAAATGGGAATACACGAAGAATCTTCATCTAGATTGCAACATGAGATCTGTGGCCTCACATATCACACTGTAGAGTCTTGTCTATCAGTAAACCAGGATCATTGCTTTCCTGGTTTTGTGATTCCGTAAAAAACACCTGGATATCCAGACAGGTTTCAGAGGGACAGAGGGGATGTGTCTACAGTTTCCTCTACAGGAAACAATCAGCAGCATTCCCAAAAAGCAGCTTGCAGCCAAATTTCCAAAAGTTGCCAGAGATTCAAGCTGTATGCTCCAACAATTTGGGAACCATGGAAAAATGGCCTCTCTGATGCTTGATCCCTGACCAAAGGATCCAGCCCTTGGGATATCACCCAATCACAAGCAGCTCCTGCTTTGCAGGAAACCCAGCCCAGCTCCTGCCTGGGATCTCCAACCTTCTCCTTGTCTTATGCCTTTAAGGAAGCACGGGTAGCACTTTTTATTTTAGTGTTACTTAGGCAGCTTCAACCAAGTATCATTTCAAATACTTAACTTGCTTAGGGTAAAAACCAAGGAGAGTTTATTCCAGCAAGGGCAAAGATTGATTAAAAAACTTAAAATATCTCTACAAAAGCAGAGAATAACTAAATACCACTGCCTGAATGGCAACACCTGACTGTGTTTCACAAAGGACTCTGCAGAAGCTGCACCAATTGGCCTACAAAACTCTCCCTCGCCCAGCTCAGTCACCAGATCTCTCTCTCACCAAATGCCACATTTACAAGCATCTCAATAACTTCCTGCAAAAGAAGGTTTTCTACAACCAAGCAGTAGCTCAAAATACCTTCAAAGAATTCATCAGTCCCAAGACTCCAGAATTCTGTGCTAATGGAAGAAATAGACTTGTTTCTTGATGGCAAAAATGCGTAGATTCTAATGGTTCTTATTTCAATTAATAGATTTTATTCTAAGCTGAGATACACTGCTTTAAGATTGATGGTTCAAAATGGCAATAACTTTTACACCAACCTAATTTCCCTTTCCTTTCCTCTTTCCTTACTCAACTCATGCTGTCATGGACTCTCTCCCTCTTCTTCTTTGGGGGCTGCCAGGAGTTTTTATTTCTTAGCACATCCCTTCTCACCTAAACTGTCTTTTTCAATACAGCATTTAAAGACTTTAAAAATCATATGTCCTAACAAACAATCCCTCTGTATACATCTTATCTAAATCATAATCTCTAATTTACTTTAACACATCCCACAGACCTCACCTAACACATTATTAATCTAGACAGGAGATTTGATACCCAGGAGTGCTTTGCCTAAATCCCTTGCCCTTTTTTCCTCCCAGTCACCTTTTGTTACCATTATGTTCTTTGCCCATTACCTGTCCTTGGAATAAGCTGGAATGGATTTTTGAAAATGTTCAAATGCTGGTCTAGTTGTGTTTCTGCCTGCTCCAAAAAAGGCAGAGTAGTGACATTTTTCCACAACCAAAGCTGCTCTTCCCCTTAGCATCCTTCACTCTTCTTCTCTATCTACCGAAAATACTCACTTACTCAAGGCAGGAATGAAATATATATACAAATAAAAATAGTAAATATACCTCAATCTGAATATTTTACAGTCTTGGGACCAGGCAGAGCCAGTGAGGGTGCACTGAAACTATTTTGTTACCAGGCCCCCAAAAGACAAAAATAAAACATATTCTGGCTCTCAATTATTGAGTATAAATCCAGGAGTGGATTAGGCAGAACCTGTAGGCGTGACGTGAAAACATGTGACAATGAGAATGTTCCTATCTGAAAAGAACAGTTGTACTTTGTCAGTTTCCTAATTTGTTTCTTGACACAGAGGCACTTTCTGCATCTTAATGGTTTATCTAAAATTGCTTGATTTAGCTTGGGAAACACTGCAGCTGCAACATCTCATGTTCCAAGTAAGAGAAGCGCATTTTAAGTAATATCTAAGTGGTACTGGAGTCATAAAACCCTCCCTCCCTTCCTGATCTTCTCCGGAGTATCTGCTCAGAAGTGATTCTTTCCTGGCTGCTTCTTTCCAGGCAAACACAAGCTTGGTATCAGCCTGTCCATCAGTCTGTCCATGCTGCGATTGAGACTGTGATGGTACCCTCTGCACAAGGGTATCAACAATAATGGAATATCTAGAACCTTTCCATGTTTTGTCTAATATAGAAAGAAATACTGAAAATCCTGATCCCAACTGTATATCTGAACACAGTTCAGTGCTCAGGATGAAGTAAAGAGTGAAGTAAAGCTGGGCTCATAATGCTAAAGTACATATCCACAGAGAGTAATATTATATGACAAATGAAACTGTTTAAACCATTCTGTATTTGTTTTCTTTCAACATTATAGAGAGTGTTTTTTACTAGCAAAAGTGCATATGAAAGTATTTTTATACATAGGAGAATCAATGGAAAATGAATTTTAAATTGCATACACCAGATTAATCTTAAAAGTAGGAGTATGCTCCCCTAACCAAACCAAAGGAAGGACATCTTGTGGCTAAGTTGGCCAATCAATCACCACAAAACAACATAGCAAAGATATCAATGAATAATCCCCCTGGATTAATTCAAGAATGCATTTGCTGGACAGTTTATGGAAATCAAAAGATATTTGCAAACATTTCACGAACAGAAAAAACTCACCAGATTCTGCATAGAGAATACTGCTGCACATCACAGAATCATAGAATGCTTTTGGTTGGCAGGGACTTTTACAGGCCACATAGTCCACCCCCCTGCAAGAGCAGGGATGTCTTTAACTCAACCAGGTTCCTCAGAACCCCATCCAACCTGACCTTGAATGTTTCCAGGAACGGGGCCTCCACTATCTTCCTGGGACACCTGTGCCAGTGTTTCATCATCGCCTCTCTTCTGTGGTTTGGTGACATTTCCCCATATTACTCGTGTCAGTAGTTCCCTGATCACCATTCAAAGATGCTGAGGGGTTGATCCCTGTTTCAGGAACTTTATTTTTACCATCTCTTCTGTGGCAGCTGGCAAAAGTGGAAGTTGCAGCAAGCGCAGCATCACTGAATGTTTCCTGAGGAAAAACGTAACCCCTGAGCCTTAGAAATTTAAATAAGCAGATGAGGGTTCATTTCTTTTTTTAAATGGTTCTGCAAATGGGTCTCACCAGCAGCCAGCCCCTGGTATCTCCAGAGATTTTAGCTGCTTGTGTGAGGAGAGGATCCATGTGAGGTTATTTTCTCTGTAAGGTGGGACTGCATAAACAAACATGTTTAAAAGAAACAAAAGGAAGGCCTATTTATTTGTTTGTCTGCAAATGTAATTAAACTGTGGACATTCCAGAGAGCTGTGCAGGGGCCAGAAAATATAAATAGATTTAGAAAGGGCATAGTAACACAGTTCCCAGAGATCAGGGCTTTGGACACTACTGGTCTCATAGAGTATAGCTAACACTTGTACGTCAACCTCTTGAATTAAAAGAAATGCTTTAAGCATTTTGTAGCATCACATAAAAGATTTCTCATCCCTTAAACCTCAAATCTCCACCTCTCTAATATTAATGAGAAGGGTCAAGCCCAAAGTCCTGGCATATATATCATAGCATTGATAATTTCAGGCTACTGCTGCTTAACATCCACTGTTAATTACTCTCCCCTCACCCAATCATTCACAATAAACCTTTACAATGAGAAGGTTAACCATGATCTGAGACACCTCTGAGGGCTATCACTACAGTGCTTCTCTGTCTCAGAAGGAAACACGAAGTATCCTCAAAACCTTAGAAAACACTCTGCAAATGCCTCCTCTCAGTACCTGACATCAGCAAGTCCATGTAAACACAGGCACAGTTCATGGGAACACACTGGCAAGACAAGGTTGGAAGACAAAGGCAGATCTGTTTCACCATCCCCTTACATCACAATCACATATAAAGTATAAGAAGAGGTTCAGAAAAGAATGTTGTAACAAATTAATTTACTTAAAGAACTGTTATGTGTGGAATGTGACACAAATTGCTTACTCCTGCGATGAGCTTCTGTCACAACTTCCCTGTGTTGTGTTCTTTCACTCCACACTACAGAAGCCACCTTGGGCATTTCTTACAAGATTCTGGCTCTCAGTAGTTTATTATCTTCTCGAGTCTTTGGCTGTAAAAATTCGGGAACATTCCAGAAAATTTTCACATTAATCAATTTCTATCAATGCTACTAAAATAATACTGAAAGATTTTCACCTTGAATTAAGTTCTGTAAAGTTCCTTTTCTCCAAAGGAGCATCTTTCTAATTTTTTTTCCTCTCCATTTACTGTAAAACTCCAGGTCAAAGTAGGTTTGACAGTTTTGAGATTAAAAGTTTATAAAGACAGAGCTCTGCACACACAGAAGCCAAATAAAACTTGCTTTTAAGTAAGAAATACTACTTACACCAGGGAAAGTTTTTTAGCTATGCCTGCCTCCTGCCTAGTGATTAACTACTTATTTTACAATGTAAGTGGTTGCTTTATCATCCTTTGTATGCACAAAACCATGACAACAATGAAATATGATAGCTGTATTAGTGTATTATTATGAATGTCTGCCTACTTTACATTGACCTTTTTCTTAGGAAAAGGAAATAATCAGATCTTCAACTGAGAGCAAGAGAAAAATCATACTTAGCTCTGCCTAACAGCATCTCTGGTTTGAAGCACCTTCCAGCACTTACTCAGAGATAGCTGAGGTTCACTGACATGAGCTGTACACTCTTGATACCTTCCTTCAGACAAAAATCATGCAAACGTCAATAAAGCAAAATTAAAAAGATGTGCAAAGATTTTGCCATGGATCACTGCAACTCAACCTTTTTACCAGCCTTACTGGGCTGAAATCTGGCAGTAAACATTTCAGCTTCTGATTAGTGATCCTTACAGCTGTAAACAGGGAAGACTGGACAAGTGCCAAATGACATTACCTCAGCTTAAGACCCCAAATTTTATGCACTCTCAAAAGAAAACCTCCCTTGTCACATCTTCAGGCAACAAACTGAATGATGTGCAGTATCTACAGCTTCTACTGGATGTAAAACTGATCCCCTAACTCTGTGAGGAAGGGGTCTTTCTTGGTTTTATCCAAATCAGGTGGCACTGGAGCTGGACAAGAGAATTTTCTTCATTTTCTGTTAGCAGCTCTTTCTCCATAGCCTGCAAACACAACTGTTGTCTTCTTGGCTCCAAGCAGGAATATTCTGGAGGTGAGACACTGGCACAAGTTGCCCAGGGAGGTTGTGGATGCTCTTGCCCTGGAGGTGTTCAAGGCCAGGTTGGATGGGGCTTTGAGCCCCCTGATCCAGTGAGAGGTGTGACAGGGGGTTGGAACTGGGTAATCTTTAAGGTCCCTTCCAACACAAGCCATTCTATGATATGATTATCAACAAAACCCCACCAGCTGTATTCTCTAATGTATAAATGTAAAATTTAAATGCAATTGTCTCTTTATGTTCTAACAGGAAAATAACAAAGAGAAAAACCCAAGTTATTGGTGAATGTCAAGTGGATCAAATATCTTGGTCTTTACCTTTCTCCTAAGACTTCATCTGACTCTGGGACTTGGATGTTTTGATGCTTAAACCTAGCCTTGGAGAATTCTTTAAAATGTGCTGAATGTCTTCCTTTTCCTTTTCTAATTTATTTTAGTGGAAAATAAGGGCTGGATCATTTTTATTGGAATCTTCTCAGCATTAAATACTGCAATTAAATCTTCCAGTGTCAATACACAAAGGATAAAATCCTGACTTCAGGGAAATTATGCCTTTGATTGTGGTGAAACCAGTTGGGTTTTTTCCTTAGTCTTTATAAGCTCCCCTCACGGGGTGTATAATCATAAGAAGAAGGAAGATCTGACTGTATATTTGTGAGGAATCATCCAGATCTACACCACTTAGCAAGTAAATTCTCTTAAAAATTTTTCTTGTTGAATTACTTTATTCCCAATTAAAATGTGAAGACCCCCTAAAAATAAAGTTTTTCACATGATAATGTATCACTGCTTGGTAGATGCCTCCTCTATGTATATGTATATGAATAATCTGCATGAGGGATTTTTACTCTCTTGATAGACTATCCAGGTACTTCATCTTTTGATATTTCAACTCTAGAATCCCAAGTGACTTCATGAGTTTAAGCCAGAGGTCAATCATACAAAATTCAGAATCTGAAATGCTTGAAGCATTTCTCGCAGCTTCCACAAATTGTCAACAGTTCTTTCAGACCACTTGTCACTTGGACTATATGGCAGAGGTAAAATGTATATTGCCTAGCATGGAAATACAGCAGAAAAATCTGATTCCCAGAAAACAACAAGCAATTTATAGGGGAGCTACTTGACCTGATGCTTAACTGGATCTGGCAATGTGCAAGCAACTAAATGGGTGCAACTCGTAAATCGGGTACTTATCTTTGATAAATGTTGGGGATTCAGCTATCATTTTGCTCTGTCTGATTTCCCATCTATGTCTTCCTCAGTGGGTTTGCATCATATTTATTTCTCTCTCTCTCTCTCTGTGTCTCATGTATTTTGCTGGGTATTTGTCAACCCCACAGCTCACTGCATTTTTGCAATTACTCTGCTCTCCTTTCAGTGTCTTATCCAATGGCTGTAAATCATTGTTTCTCCTATAACAAGGTTCTTTCTTTGATGTCTTTAGCTCCTTTCCTTCCTGTTCCTGTGACTCAGTCACATCTGCAACAACCTCTCTACAAGTAAGGCCATTTCCCCTTCTCTGGTATAAAATGGTCATCAGTGCTCTCTCTTCTCAGACACAGGTCATGACTCTGCTGCTACCATGAACACTCCTCCCGACAGCAAGCAGTGCCCACGATGTAGTTTGGGTGCCAGCCTGCTCCACATGGAGCCTCTGTCCAAAGAACTTGTGTGACATCCTTCCAACAAACACTACAATAAACCAGTTAATGACTTAAGCACAAAAATTACAAGACTGACCTCCACTGTGAGTGGTTCAGGTGGGACTGCCAGGGCTGCAATCAGTCACGTGAGCAAACGTAGAACTGAGCAAGCAAAATCAACCTGAGACCCAGACATGACTACTTGTAAAAGCACTAGAAGTCACATTAGAATTATTACAACTCTCTTTATATTTTGGAGCATGTGTGTCCCGTCCCCCTATCTCCTTTGCAGATAACATATCAACTGAAATAAGATGAGTTATTCAAAACTGACACTACAGGCAAAACAACATCCATATGAGTCTTGCCTTATAAAACAAATATATCTCAATATTCCCCTTCTTGTCATTACAAAATAAAAAGAGTATTCTAACATGTTTTACGGTATGATTAATTACTAAGTAGCATCATCTGGTTTGTTCAAGTACCAAGTTTTGGTGACAGTAGACTCAAAGGTATTCAGAAATATTTATGCAATTGAAACTGTGCATTCTAACTCTACAAAAAATCTAAAAACCCTACTGTTCCCCTCCAGACCCCAAGATGCACTGCAGAGACTTTGCATGTTGGAAAATAGACCTTTCAACAATCAGCACATTTAGCACTCTTGTAAGACAGACCATGAGGTTAAGCTGACTGCAGTCATTCTACACTTTTACACCTTGCACTGTCCCAGTCATCTTAGTCTCAATTGCCACTCAATATTATAAACATAAAGTTTTCACCAAAGCTAAGCTAAGCCAACAGAGAGATGCCTATTGACAACTATGAGCTCTCAAATGCTATGTTCCTAAGGAGTCTTGCCCTTACCAATTAGATCACTGAGTAACTGGCCTGAAGTACTGGTAAAGGAAATGTAAATAGTGCCAACCACCCATGAGAGCAGACTGGTGAAGCTGCATTACAGACATTATACTCAGTGTTTAAAATAAGGGACTCCCAGAGTGGTTGTCAAGGCTTGAAATAGGAAGTGTTGTGGGTTTTTTTCCTGTCATTTGCTGCCATGAAAAGAATTAAGAGACGGGAAGAAGAAAGATAGAAAATAAGAAGAGCCATCCTGGTTCAAATCTGGAAGACAGCCCAGCCCACACTCATTTCAGAAGCAGCAAATAGCAGGGAAGGATGAAATGTGTTAAAAAAGGGAATTCATGTAGGACAAGGTTTTCCTAGTGCATGACTGCATATTAATGCATGATAGTGAAACAATGACTGCCAAGTGCCCTGCAGAAGGCTATTTAACCCCCATACCCTAAGACAGTCTGAATCCCCTCAAACTGGAAAGGGATACAAACAAAATATTCTCTGGGAGGGAGGAGTGTGAGTGAAGGTCTGGCTTGGAAGGCACAACACCTGGGTTTTGTTTCTGGCTCTACCACCATCTCCTTTGGACAAGGTCCAGTCTCATTGTGCCTAAGCATTATGTAAATGGAATAAAGAGAATTGTCTTGTTTATTTGGATTATAAGGTCTCCATTGTAAGGGTATGTGCAGCATATGACTAGCTTTACTAGAAGACAAAAAAACACTTAAGAATTTCATGACTGTGGGAAGCCAAAGGATAGAACAGATAAGAAACAAAAGGTGCTTAGTGAAAAATGGCAAAGCCTTGTCCTTGGAGCAGGTCCAGAGGAGGTCATGAAAATGATCACAAGGATAGAACTTCTCCTATGAGCACAGGCTGAGAGTTGAGGTTGGTGAGTCTGGAGAAGAGAAGGCTCCAGGGAGACCTTAGAGCAGTCTCCCAGTACCTAAGGCAGGCTTGTAAGAAAGATGAGGACAGACTTTTCAGTAGGGTCTTTTGTGATAGAATAAGGGGTAATAGTTTTAAACCTAAAGAGAGGAGATTTAGGCTAGGTATAAGGAAGAATTCTTTTACAATGAAGGTGGGGAGGCACTGTCAGAGGCTGCTCAGAGAGGTGGTCAATGTCCCACCCCCGGAAACATTCCAGGACAGGCTGGATGGGGCTCTGGTCAACCTAATCTGGTTGAAGATGTCCCTGCCCATTGCAGGATGAATGGTCTAGATGAGCTTTAAAGGTCCCTTCCAACCCAAGCTGTTCTACGATTCTAAGTCAGCTGTTCACAAATGAGTGGCAAAAGGAGAAGAAATGAAGCCTGTCACTATTCCACCATTCCCCCATGTAAGCTCTGGACACAGCTCAACATTGTTAGCTGTAGAGCAACCCTCACACAGTTCTTCCAAGTCCAAACTCTCATTTGTGTCTAGTATTTTGGGGTTTTGTGAAGATCTTTGTTGTCTTGGCCTTCTCTACTCAGTTTCTGAAAGGAAATTACAAGCAAAAAATAATTCAGGAGGGTACATGTGGGAAGAGCACAGATGAGACACTTGATGCTGGAAGCATTGAGACAACCAGTTGACCCATAGATGTGCCACGGACAGCAATGGACCACGTGTCTTCTGCATGTGCACTTCCACCAGGTAACTGTGATTTAAGAACTCTTGTGAAACCAGGGATTTCTGCCTGTAAAAACAGTTGTAATGGGCAAATGGTTTAAATTAAAGAGTGAGCCAATCCAAATTTCTCTTTGAGAAAAAGGAAAAAGATGAAACCCAGCTATCTGAGAGCAGCCTTTGGGATTGCTGGACTCAAAACAAAGCACTTGCAGGAGCCTGAATGAAGGATATTATGCACTGTGCTGACTTATCACACCACATGAATTACAGGGATGTGGCTCAGACACTTCTTGAGCCATCCCAAGTCTAACTGGGCCGGGCCCATCCTTTTTATCTTCTGAACAAACTCTAGCTTGGAGTTTCGTTCCTTACTAGACATGACTTACACCCTGTGGAAAAAAAGGATGGATCCTGTCTGTTCCATTCGAGCTTGCTCATAACCATAAGTTTAGTCAACCGGATGTCTCTGGCTCTGCTGGGATAAAGCCTGGTTCTGGAAACAGGTGTGGGAAGGAAAGAGTATGAGTGAAAAAAAGGCATTGGAAATATGGAAAGAGAAGGGGATTCAAGGCAGAAGTTCAGTCTCTATGAATCACAGCATGGAGAAAGGGAGTACAAACACGTTCTCTAAAAAGAAACCTGATGTTATAGGTACCCTAAGATTTCAGTAAAATAGTCACATATGGCCATGTTCTTAGGATCAGTTCTTCCCAAACAAATTTTCCACATTCAGAAAACACACACCTTTTTTTCAACACCAGCCAAATGGGTGGGGGTGACTGCTGGGCGACTACTCCTAGAGATGACCAGCAGTGCCAAAGGTTGTCTATCTGTTATTCTGTCAGCTGTTGCAGTCCAAATTCTCCAGTTGATAATGATGTGTGCAGTTTTCTAACTACTTGGGTTCCCAACAGCTTGTATGTGTTTGTTATTCCCCCCTATTCCCAAGTAAGCCCTACCCAAGGTTGCCCAGTTCCTTTTGTTTCAGTTTAGGTTCTTTGACCCTCAAGCTGGAGATTCTGGTACTGCACAAATGAAAGCAGCATTTTGATTTTGGAGTTTTATTGCGTCTGAAGGGATAAAAGGAAAACCTTTGGTCTACGTCCATATTCACGTATAAACCACTGTACTTTCCACATTCTGCTTGTCTTGACCTACACACTGCTACTGAACTGATGTCTGATGACCTCTGGTTACCCTCCACTGAGTCATCACCATGTTCTCTGGACCGCTCTGAAACTGGGTGGGATTTTGTTTAAGTTGGAACTAAATAACACAAACATTATGTATAGAAAAACTGGGCTACATCCATTTCTGCTTGTTGACTGGATTTTCACAGGAGCTCAATAACTAGTATTTACACCTAGCATTAATGCTCTCCTGGTTTTTCCAAGACCCAGGGACCAGTGGTTCCATGTCTGATATATGGAGCACTGATTTTTATTACAGTCCATTGCTGGAGAATTTAACTTTTAGCTCTAACTTCCCAGGTCTGCTCCTCAGTAAGTCAGTCAAAAAGCCAACCTGCGTGGGCGTCAGCACTGAGTTCAAAATGCAGGGGCCTCAGATGTTTGGAGTAACCCAGCAGGATCAAGCCAATGCTGGCATGAAAGCTGTCATCTCGCCTGCTGCTTAATGGATTACATATTTTTTTACTTTAGTTATTTTATTAAAGTGGAAAAAGATTCTGGGCACAATTTTGTATTATTCAGTGACACTCACTATTCTTCTGTCATCAAACCCTTTTTCCATGCTGTTGCTATTGTAAAACAATGAAGAAGGATGGTTTGGAGACTTATCTTTTCTCATAAGCTGACAACTTAGTTTGATTCTTTCCAGGGAAAATTAAATCCAGGGACAATATCCCTGGTATCTTTGATGTATTGGCATGTTATAGATGGAGTTTCTATTTTGATTTGTCTCTAACAAAACCTGGAGATGAAACCAATGGCTTCAATAAAGGCTATGTGACCTGGTGAACTGGTTGTGCGAGGGCGGAGCTGTTATCTGGGACCACAAAGTACCACTGGTCAAGTGCACCAAGAAGAGAGTCAGTGTGAGCAAACCCTCAACAAAAATCTCTTTTGATTTTCTCCTCTGATGCTACTTAAGCTCTCTGCAGGTTTTGAAAGGTGTTGCTAGAAATTTTGTGCAATATTTTAAAGGTCATAATGAAGATGTAGGTGGAGATTTCTGCTGCTTATATCAAGACTAAAACATGTTAAAACTAAACCAAACCAAACTGACAGCCACTGGCAAAGATTAAAACACAAGAAAGAGGAATTCCTTGATGTCATGGTTCAGCCCCACCAGGTTTGAGTGGCAGCTAAATGTGGGCAGTGGTGACCCAGTTTTCCCAACACCAGGAAAGAGAGAAGGAGAGACTTGTGAGTTGGAAACTAAAAGAGTATGAATGAAACAAAAATAAGGAAAGTACTATTAATAAGAAAATAATAAAATAGATACAAATACACTAAATTGAACCCCACTTGATGGCTGTGTCATCACTGATGCTGCAGACTAGGAACGGGGAAAGGTCCTGGGCTGGACTCAGTGGCAGGTGGGAGCTGGACTCAGGATTCAAGAGTGCACAGATGTGGGATAAGGACAAAAGGACAGATGAGGTCCATATTGGACACTGGCCAAAGAAGAAAGCTTGACCTTGGTGATCTCTCCGTTTTATACCGAGTATGATGCATATGGGATGGAATACTCTGTTGGTCAGTTTGGGGTCAGTGGCCATGCCTGCCCCTCCATGCAAATGTGACCCTATTTTGCCCTTTTGAATTACGGCTCCACCTGATCAAGGATGGTCTTGATTTATATAGAAATAAATATAAGCAATTTGTAACCCTGTATTATCACTTCTAGAGAGAAACACTGTCTGAAATCATGCAATTAACTTTCAGAAACCGGAGTTACTAGGTTGGACTAGATCATCTCAGAGGTCTTTTCCAACCTTGTGATACTGTGATACTTACACAAGGCTTGGTTAGAAAATCAGTTCTGCTTTAGCTCAAATGAGAACACCTGAGTTAAAGCAAGAGGAAGCAGAAACTGCAGTGTGATGCTGACCTTTGCAACAACTTTGCTTAGTTAAGAGAAGTTCGACTTTTCATGAAGACAGACTTTCAAGGTTTCAGTTTCACAGGCAAATGAACTTCCAGATTGAAATCACCATCACAGAAGCAGAATAATGTGACCTGCATTGCTCAGTTAATTTTCAGAATAAAAAAGCTTTTTCCTTTGTTCCATCATAGTAAAGCCACTGAGAAGTTCTGCTTTTCCTGTGAAGTGCACCTTTCACAGAATCCTAACATAATACTTATATGTATTTTTGTTATCTCCATAACTTCACAAAGCCAAGATTTCTCCCACCAGTCCTGAAGAAAGTGCTGTCTAGGTGAGGCAATGTTTTTTTCCTATAGATCGGAATATTTAAATACTCCCATCTTTTATCTCCTGAAGGACAAAGAAGCTAAAAATGAAATAAGTAAAACTGGTCAATACTTCTCCAAATGTTTTTAATACTGCTGTTTAGAAAGGGAAGGTGTTGGGAATGTTTAGCAACAGCAAGAAAAGAAACAAATCTTTGCCTCAAAGAGTAATTTTTATATATTATGACCAATCAGAATGACATGGTAATGTTGGGACAAAATCCTCACCCCTGTCTACGGGATGTAAATGTCAGGAGCCAAGCACAGTCACTCCTAGACACAAAATAGCAGTTGCACCTCGTAGACACTGAGTCTATCTGCTAGAAATTCATCACAATATTTAGACTGGATTCTAAAACACAATTGAAATTCCCACAAAATACTGTGTTACCTAGAATAACACTCCCTGTGCCAGTCAAAAAATAATCCTACATTATAAATATGTATTGTTCAGGTCACCTAGCAGCACCGTTCGAGCACAAATAGAAGGGAGTTCCGTTAAGTAAAACCAAGGTTCTATTCTGCTTTGGGAGGATCAATCTGTAGCAAGCATCCTGAGGTGGTTTTATTTTATCTCAATGTTTTTCCACTCGTTATTTCCTTCCCTTTGAAGGAAACAGAGTTGACAAATTGGCCTGCTCGTATCCAAACCACATGCTGCTTGACTTCGTGGCACTTGTGGTTTTCGGGGATTCATTGTTTGCAAAGAGAATATATTTTGCCGGGAAGATTAGACTTCTGATGCAATCCCATGAAACCCACAAACCACCTCCCTGTTCAAAACTTCTGATTTGGGGTATTTTTCCTCTTTCTGCTGAATTCTTGGCAAAGGTTTCAGATCACAGGCCATGACTAGAATCCTAAAGAAATCTGAAAAATTTGTTTGGCAAAACCTCTGGAGATTGTTCTGTTTAATCTGCAGAATGCTCGTTTCAGTTCCTCCACTACTGTGGAAAATGGCTTTCCTCTTAATTGATGTCCCCACCCCTCTCACCAGGGATACGTTTATGAGGAATGAAAATAGATGTGTGCCTGGAATATCTGAGGACTCCAAGAATAATTTTTACCACCTGTATCAAGCACATTCCTCTTCAGATCATTTAAAAGTCAAAGAGGCACATAATTCCCTTTCCAAAGTGCCAAACTGAGATTAACATTCAACAAGTGTTACATTCTCTGAAAATACTGGTTGTAGCTGCTCAGTAATGACCAAGGTCTACCTTGATGTACATGGGCTGAGATCCTACTGACTGCAAAGGATGCCATCCTTGTTCACCCAAGCAATCAAAGTGGTCTTCACGTCACGGTGACAAATACAGAACAACTTCAGATTCTTTGGACAGCTGTTCACTTTTGAATGTAAATCTGACACATAGAAGAGGGGTTTGCTTTCAATTAGTACCTTTAATCAGCAGTCAGCAGTGTGTAAACAGACAAAAGCAGTCATTTTCACACCATAATCAGTGTCCTGAAGAGAAATGAGGTATTGTTCATGGACATTTTGGAGGAAAGGTTGCAGGTACCAGCGAGTGCAGCCATCTGGGGACATTACTTTATGAATTTGTTATGTTCTCTACTTAAACAAGGTGGTTCTATTTTGATTCTCTTTTGTTGTTCTAGTATTGAAACAGCTCATTTCTCTAGCCAGGTAGAAGAAACAATTCTAGTTCTAAGAAATCAGTCACATGCAATAGATAACAAATAACAAATGACAGGGTGCAGGTCTAATGAACAACTGCTAGCATGAAGTGTATTTGCATGAGCTCTCTTGAGAAATGTCACTACAACAATAAAAATGAAAATCTGTTCACAAATTATTTGCTATGTAGAAACCAGAAATGATAAATTTGCATCTATACCATTTTAAGGAACAACGTGACACTCTGTAAAACCTCCCAAAGCCTCTGTTCTCTCCACCAACATTTGAATCGTCTAAGCCTTACCTGAATTTTACCATGAAAACAACATCAGGGTGTGGGTTTACTGAAGAAAATCAGAGTAATGGCATGTGAGAAAAAGCTCCTTCACAGCGTGGCCCTGTTCCAAAACTACATATGGAAATTAATATCCTAATTAATAAGGGTTCATGAAGCACAAAGTATTAAGGGCAGACAGAAATAGCTGGAGAGCTTCTATGCCACAGCACACTTGGGTCACACAGATTGGCAAAGATATCTTAGATGTATAAAAATATTTGGGATTTTTTTTCAGCCTTTCCAGCCCAATGCTCTGTGTGAGGATTATACACAAGTGTCTCACAGCACTCCAAGCCAATTTACAACGATGTGATAAACCAACTCCCAAATCCACTCTGTCTCTCCATGTCCAGCATTCTTAGACGCTGAGGAAGCAAAGAAGCTAAAGAGAAATAAACTGATAAACATGCCAGAAAAAAATTTTTGAGGGCTCATAATTCGGATCTAGTGAAAAAAGTCTTTTTCATCCCTATTTCCTAGTTTCCATTGAGAGGTCCAACACCCAATAAGTTTGAACAAAGCAAGTGTGTAACTCCTGAGCCTGGTAAATGCTGCCATCCCACTGGGAACCCAACAAACAGGTTATTGAAGCTTTCAGTTTCTTATGTAGACCTGTTCCACTTGGTTTTCAACCCAAAGTGACAATGTCCATTTTTACTACAGGAGGATTTAGCCCAGAAAACTCCAAAATGACAAATATAGCCAAATTTTTGTTTGTTTGTTTGTTTTGGTATCAAATTTATCATAGACTGACCATAGAAAATATCCTGAAATACTTAGAGAAAGCTGTATTTATAATAAAGAAATTCTGTGGCTGTTCCATGTTAAACCAAAAGACGAGAGCTGAACTTCCTCCACATGACATGCTGTAATGTGTTTGTGTTCAAAAGACATTCTCCTTCTTCTAGAACTCAAAACTGGTCAGACTGGGACCCGGTTAAGTCAGATTTCCTGACCTATTCACCCCTAATTACCCTGATGGCCCCACAGTACCAGCTTCTGAGAGCAGAATGGGAGGCAACAACCATGGGAGGACAGAAGTGCAATTTCCATGGCAAAAGGGCCCAATTTTCTTCTTATCTAACAACTTAGTAAACACTAATAATAACCATTATGTAACACAAAAATAGCAGAGAAAGCAATTTTTTCTAATAGATTGTGAAAAATGTTAGTAATTTGGCTGCTTTTAAGTTTTTGATTGGCCATTTCTCGCCACTAAGGGAGTTGTTTTCTTGTTTTCCAACTGATCAATGCAAGGTATCTCAAAACAGATTGAGGATGAGACACAACACCTTGTTTTCTGTCTGTGAAGGAGTAAAAAATCTTTTGTTCCTATAATTTTCTTGTTTGTTTAAAAATAAGTATTTGCTTGCTGCTTAAAATCAAAAGGTATTTTAAGCTTATCTGGAGAATATTTCCCCTCTGATTCTGCCCCATGGAGAAGATGGCATTTAAGAAGCATAGTTAGAGCCGAAAGGAGATGGGGGATGGAGGCAGAGAAGACATGAAATAGGGAAAAAGCAATCTTTCCAAGACTTCTGACGTGCTCCACATATTCCATTCTCCCACATTCCTTCTCCTCTTCATAAGCAACTCTATTCCCACGTTCAGGTGTTTACTTAACGTTCCTATGCTTAGATTATGCATTTATTCACTTGGAATTAAAAAGGCTGTCGATCCTCCTTCCCAAAGATGATTCTGGGCAGGTGCAATGTTGATGTGGAAGCAGGTGACACAGCTACTGTGCTGGAAACAACACCTGCAGCTCTATCAATATATGTTTAAATACCATCACATAATAGTACAGACAGGTATATAAGATACAAAAATCTTATCTCTTCCTAAAGTATTTTGAGGTCTAAGCCTTTTATAAAAAGCTCCAGGTGACAGATCCTACTCAGGCTAGACTTCCCTTCCCCTGGAGACCTGGCACAGCTTCACGCACATCGGTCTACATGATGTACATGTTTCCTATCTGGAAGAAGGTTCCTGTTGTCTTTTTCATTTGTATGAGGTTCTCTTTCTAAACTCATTTTTGGAGGTCCTGCAAAATTGTCAGAGGAGACACAGAAAGCAGCTAGTGAGGAAGAAAGAAAGAAACTCTGGCAGCAGCATGAGAAGATTGTGCAAGAGAATCTATAGTTGGAGATGGTTTGTAGTGTAGTCACCAAGTACCCCGTAAAATGCTTCAGATCTCCCGAGCACAGCTCCAATAGGCTTTGAAGTGTTGACATCACATAAAATAAAATGCTTCTCAGTCCAAATTATCACATTGTTTTTTCCCCCTCTCCTCACTTTGATGGCTTCTACAAAGCATTTTATATGGTTGAATAAATTTGAGTAACGTTTTACAAGTAAATCAAACCAAAATGGTTTAAAAAGAAAATATTGGATGCTTGCTACTAGCCTCCTTTGAAAAAATAAAGTGTGTTTCCAAATACACTGCATGCAAGATGGTGTGATGCAGTCTGATTGGTAAACAACAATGGAGATGAATACCTCTCAAATGCACTGTGATTTTTCATCCTCAGGCAATCACTGCTTCCCAAATTAATGACCAGCTTGTTGATTAATCAACAGCCTCTATCCAAAAATCAATAGTCTTTCCTCTTACTTACATTACGCTTTTTTTGTGCAAGTGGCTGCATGAGGTTTGCAAAAATAAAATTTACAAATTTAGATTAATTTATAACAGGATCCTTGGCCAGATCTCCCTTTATGTTGCAGCAGATGGACTTTTGTGTGAAATATTTTTCCTTAGTTGCTATAGAAACATGCCAACATATTTCTGCTTAAGTGATTTGTTGGAGAGCTGTTTGTTGTGTTGCCCAGCACTGACAGGAGTGAATCATTTTTAGTCTTCAGTCAAGGCTGATTAAAACCTGGTCTCTGGGTGTCTTACTGCTGCTAACTGCTACTTGCAGGAGGGAGATACTGTTAAAGTCATTATGTCTGGGACATTTGAAACATGCCTTGAAGTAAACCAGGCAGGTGGAAGGTTAAAGTTACAAAAATGACTAAAAGTTGAGAAAAAAACAAGGCTTACAAACAAGTGTGTAGAAAGAAAAGGCAGAGAAGTTATAATGACCTTTCAAAAAAGGAATATATTATTGGTTTTAGAAGCCAATTGTGATGGAAACAACCCCCAAATGATATTTATTATGGAAAAGGAGACGTCATGTTCTTTTTCAGAAGGCATTGTTTGAAGATAGGAACCAAGCTCATCCACCTCAGGTGCTGGCAAGGACCCTGCCCACAGCAAATGGCAGCAGGACTGGTTCCACAGAAGTCCCACATCACAAACAAACAGCTCAGGGGAATCCCACTGGTGACATTTTCCATCAGGTTTGTGCTGAAATCCTTGGCTGTTCAGGCTAGACCAGACTTAACCTCACTGGTGCCAAGCTGAAGATGCCGAAGGCAGGTGGCTTGAGCTGCCTATGTCAACGATGCTTGGAGGGCCCAAGCAAGACCCTCTATGTATCTGAGTTTCCATGATGAGCCACTCCCTGCCACAGCAGCAGTAGCCACGGCTAAACCATGCAGCAGTTGGGCTTCCTGGTACATTGCCTTGACCAGCCACAGCACGGTCAAGATCTGGAAGCTGGGAAGCTAAAGGAGAGTCAAGGTGTGGGTGATGTGAATGATCAAACCGTTTGACTTTCTATGAATTTGCATCCCAGGGTAGGCTGACAGAACAGATCCAGCCCCACAAACTGAAATTACAGAGCTTTTCTAGGGATTTGACAAGCCCCTCCATTTCTAAGGAGGTGGTACCGAAGACCTTTCCACATGTCCTCCCATTGTCCTGCTCTGTGCCTCAGTTCTTCTACTTGTGAAACTCAGCAGAAGACACTGGCCGCGTGTTGGTGCCGTGGGATCTACTGATTAAAGCTTTCTCTAAGAAACAGATCTAATCTCACAGCGATTGCAGGCTCTCAGTGTTTCAGAAACATGAAAAGAAGCAAACCCTGAGATTAGACTGAGGAAGCAATTCCCAGGTCCCTCAGAAGCAAAACTGCATATGACTCTGTGTTATTAAACTGCTTGTTAAACCCAGAAATAAATTTCTCTGTTCTGGAAACAATGTGATGTAATTGAAGGTTAAAAAGTAAGTTTCTTAATAAACTTTTATCCAGATGAAGCTGCCAAGCCTTCCTCCTTTTGTTAGTTAACCATGAGACCTGCCACTCAGTATTAGCACTTGAGCCTTACATCGGTGAACCTTCAGAGGTGTTTATAACAGGCTCTTTACTGGCATTTTCTCTCCATTTTTAACATTTTCCTCACTTCTGTCCCTGTTTTTCAAGTACACTCCCACAGTGGCAGCTCTCCAACTCCTCTTACCTCCAAGTGAAGAGCAGGATACCAGCTACCTTTATAGTTAAAGCCAATTTTTCTGCTTGGCCAGCTTGCAGAGGATCTTAATCCATGGAATAGTTGATTCTTTGCCCATGGCAAGTATATGAGTCATCCCTCCAAAAACCATAACCTCTGCTGTCCCTCAACTGAGACGTCTAGGAGGCCTGAAGGGCCAAAAGGCTCTCTGGATATGTGTAATGCTATTTCAAGATGCCCAAAGCCGTACAATTTAAAGAAAACTTGCAGGAGATGCAGGACCAGGGAAGATGACCTAGAAAGTAGTTTTGGTCCCATGAGTGTAAGCTTCGAGTAAGCCCATGAAGTTATTAAGTATGTGCTCCAGAGAAATGGGAGAAGAAGAAGCAAGCACTATGGTGATCCATGTTTCCTCACCGTCCAACTAGGAGCCCTCAATGAGTTTGAAAACCCTTTTGGATTTTCATCATCTGGTGTCCCCACGTCTCCCAGCACACACAAACTCAAACCTTCACCTTCTGTGCGAATGAGGAAAGTATATTTTCATGCCTGAGGCATAAGAATCTGGCAGCAGAAGATAATCCTTATAAATAAATGATTCAATGTGCCCTGCCTTACTGAGGCCACATGTCTAGAAGAGGACATATTCCTGTTCACAATAACTTCCCTTCACTGCAGAGTTTGTAGAATTACAGCAGGACTCCAAATCTGGGAGCCAACTTCCTTTTATCTGAAGGAAGAGGCAAGTTTTGGGATGTTTCACATTTATTAAATCTATTCTCCAGGTTCTTTTAAAATAGTAACAGTAAAGAAGTAAGAATTCCCTTCCAGCCATCATATGATCTTTGTGGTTGTGGAGCATGAACTTTTCTGGAGGCTCCAATACTGGAAGCTGTTATGCCTGTTAATTTGGACAGGTAGATATAACACCAAATTCAATTAGACATCTTGCAGGCTGATGGAAAACACTGCTCTGTTTCATTATCGTTGGGCAACGCTTTAGAAGTATCTTTCAAGATTTTTTTTTTAAAAGATTTGCAAAGAAAACAAAGCTTCAAATATTCTTCCTCATCAAAGACTCCCTCTCTGTTACAGATGGGATTAGGTAGACCTTTGGGTTGATCCAGGACGGGATTCTGCTCCTGGGTTCTGAAGTTTGGTACAAATCAATGTGTCTCTTCCATGCATTTTAGGGAGAAGTTGCATTAATAAAAGCATAGTTCTGCTTTCACACTGTTTGCTTTTTGGCACTGACATAGACACAGAAGACTAAAGACAGACAAAGGGTGGGTACAAAGCGACAGGTTCCAGATTTCCTATGTATTTAACAGTAGATCATTTGGAAAGTTGTAATGCTCCTGTCACAGAACACAAAGCATGGAGTAGGTCTCATTTAAACTACCCCACGATCCAGCTTGCTTTTAAAGGCTCTGCTTGTTTCCTACTGAGGAAGGCAGAGAATACCAAGTAGAAATATTTGTTGAAAGCTCTGAGGTTTCTCCTGGCCAGAGGTGATAGTAGATCTTGTGAAGTCAAGTTCTTCTTGATCATTTTAACTTGTGTTGCTGGGCTTTAGCTACCACACCTGCAGATTGTCATGAACTTTCAGGGAAGCACTAACAATTTACATCTCCAGCCCCTACGTGGGTGACCTGTTCCTGGCCAACTCTATGGGAAAGGCAAAAATGGTTTCCCACCTCCTTCATCCACGCTCCTGCCATTTCTTCCCTGATTCTCCAAACAAAAAGAAACCTGACATATCAGACCTACAACATCACGAAACAATCCAGTTATTAGGTGGAAGAGGAAGGCACTCAAAAGACGCAATAAAAGATGGAATATCCCAAGCAATTGTTTCAGTTCTAGTAAGTCCGAGAGGCGAAGAAGCTCTTTTCCATTATTCTAGGAGTCTTTTGCCCACTACCTGCAGGCTCTCCCTCTCTACCATTTTGTGGAAGCCACCCACCCTCCTGAAATGCCTTTTCACTGCCAAGGAGAATGCCACCTCTTTCAACACAAGGTCTCCGTGAAGCAGTGGCAGTTGTCTCTTTTCCAGGAATATTTTTGGTGTAGGCAATTAGGAAGTGTCCTTCTAGGCTGACTCGACTTTTTGCCATGAACACACAAGTCAGAATTGTTCAAGACAAGGGAATATCATCTTTTTCCATGTTTGTGCCTATCATGGTAACATATAGATGTGGAAATGGCGGTGGAAGTTTAACTTCAGAGAAATCCATAAACAAGAATGGACTCAATCCAGGGCAGAATTACATAAGTTTTGACGTGTTTTGGAGGTAACTTCCTGACTCTTTACACCTGTACTTTCCTGAAGGGTCAGTGGTGGGTGTGGGAACACTGTCTCACCACAACACAGCCCATCAGAGAAGTGTCCCTGGTCCATGTGTCAGACATTTACAGCGACCAGCAAGAGGGAATCCTCATTTCGATTTGTGTGGGAGTCTCTGCTATAAACAGGATAAATTGTTATCAGAATAAGAGTGATGAAGAAGAACAGTACAAAAGGACTATGGGAGTTTGACAGAAGATTATCTGGCTGCAACTATGTGACCCGAGAACTGTCTGCAGAGCCCCTCTGACCTGCCTCCAGAAAGGCATGGATGGTGTTGCAGTGCTTTTATTCAACCTGTTAGGATGTAGCCTGTGTGGAACAGCTCTGAGGATACACTGTAGAGTAATATCAAACCCCAGCAATAGGAGGGATGCATTTAGGCTCTTGGAAACAGAACCAGTAATTAAATGCATGTAACTTGCTGAGAATAGATAATACTCTTAAAAATGCCAGCTTGCCCGAGGGTCAATCAAACCATCATATGTGTTGCCACATGCTGAAGGACCATGTAGGTGGGTAGGTTATGAGAAAAAACTGTAGTGCTCCAGTGATGCTGGCCTAGGTATGTCACAACCCCAGGAAAGGAAAGCCAGTACTCATCTGCAGAGCTGGCAGCTCCTCTTGGTTCCTCCTCAAGACATGCTGTGAGACAGATGTGCAGAGGGGTTGTTTTGCAATTGCATGGCTCTTTGCCATGCCTCTCCAACTAATTTTGATGCACTTAGACGCAGGTTGCCACTACTTTTCACATATGTCATCAAAATGAACATCTGACAACCACGGCAAGAACCACAAATACCCTTCCCCCCAATTTACAAATTGATTTTGATTGTGCTTATGCCTCTATTGAGTTTACTTTTATTTTCACTCAAACACTCATTAGAAGAGTGGTTTAGTTTCATGCTCTAATATTCACATGAAAAATGCTACAGGAAATGCAACACCAGGTTCCACAAAACCTTCTGCCAGACTCTGACACAAACAATCCGGACAGGGATTTATCCAGGGCTCTCCCAACAAGAACCATGTACATGCATGCAATTAAATTGTGTGAAAGCAAAACCCACAGAAGTTATTTTAAGCTTTGCTCCAGCCAACACACCTTAGGTTATTAGCCTGATTTTCCTGGATCCCTCTGGAGAAGAAGCCTATTCTTTCCCACAGCCTTCTTCGAGTTCTTTTGGTTATAACAACGATGCTTTATCCAACCTGGGAGCAATGACCCATCATTTGCATTAATCACAACTAACCAATGTATGTGAAATCTCAAACACAGCATGAATCCAAGCAGCTACCCTCTCAGAAGAATATTTCCTAATAAGAGGTATAAAATGTGCTTTTACTCATCATGTGCTTGTATAGCAGGAGCAGAATAGGCCCCACTGGGTTATAAAAGGGATCTGAGCAGCCAAATATTGGAGTCGTCTCTGTGCCACAGCATACAGGGGGGGCCATCAACAACGTTATTGTCAAAAGGTGACCCTCTCCTCCTCAACATGGACTGACTAACTGTTCCCAGCCTGGCAAGGGGAGCCCATGATCCTGATGATGGTTAGGGAAAAAAAAAGTCAGCACCTGATCAGCTGTGGTAATGAAGAACACCTGTGACAACAAACCCTGAAGAGTTTTACTGAGTATCTTGGCTGAAGGTTTGTCTTCAGTACCTTGGGCAACTGTACAATGTTCAGCTGTATCCTCTCAGCAGGTCCCCTTCCAGATGTAATCCTTCCCAGCCCAAGCTGCTGGGAACCCCTTCTGTGTCAAGCTAAAAGGCAGTGCTTCTGCTTTTATATTTTTACAGCCTAACATGATGTGTCATTCAGGTAAAAACACATTTAAACTCTTTCTGCTCCAAGTGGCTGGAGAGCAATCACAGTGCAGTGGATACGGTGCAAGATACACACACACAAAGTAAGAGCCAGTGGCTGAATCTAAGTAGTAGGTGTGCTTCCAGAGATATGCAAAGTAGTTTACTGCAGGCAGCTTAATTGTATCCATAATCACCTCAAAGGAGGTGATTCTCCCCCTCTACTCCACTCTCATGAGACCCCCACCTGCAGAACTGCATTCAGTTCTGAAACCCTCAGTGCAGGAAGGACAGGGATCTGTTGGAGAAAGTCCAGAGGAGGCCACAGAGATGATTCAAGGGCTGGAGTACCGCCCATACGAGGACAGGCTGAGAGAGTTGGGGTTGTTCAGCCTGGAGAAGAGAAGGCTCCAAGGACACCTTATAGCAGCCTCCCAGTACTGAAAGGGGTTCCAGGAAAGCTGGGGAGAAGTGAATTAAAGACAGTGATGATACAAACATGCTCCCTTCAGTCTGGTCCTTAAAATACCTCACTCCATCCTTGGAAATCTTAAACGAAACAGTATTTATGAGGTTCTGCAGTAAGAGCACAGTCCGGGTGTAATAAATTACCAGCAGCAAGCTAATGTCTTATTTTTTTTTCCAAACACAGAATCCACTCCCTTCGATTAACTCTCTCTTTCCTGGCTTTGTTGGAGAAGGCTCTCTGCAGGAGTATTTCTCTCCATCAGCCTCCCCTGGCTGCCAGCAGGAGATGGCAACAACCATGGAGAGATGAGTCACAGCCTCAGAGGAGCACCCCTTGTAAGAATATTATGAAAACGACTTGGTGAGAGGGGTCAAAAAGCAGCGAGGGAGAAGGCAACTGGAAGGAGGGAAGATACTATCCCGTTTGGAAAAATTTTCTCATATGGTGGCTCAATACATCTCTGAATCCAACACACAGGCAAAATCCAGAGGTAAGAAACACAGTTATGCAACAAATTTTGGTGACCATGGCCAGTCTAGCTGCCAAAGAAGCTGGGTTTCTTGAAAGCAGCTCATACCATGATCAGTTTATACAACAGAAACAAGCAAAGTGCCAAGACCCATATGTGCCAGGCCCTCCCTCCACAGTCACCAAAGGAGCTATGCCAGCTTTTATTCACCCAGGATCTGAATAGTATTTCAAAACTGATACTATTTCAAATATTCTGCATTCAATACTAATATGAAGCTCTTTTTTGAGAAGTAAAACACATTTCAGGGCCATAAATAGTTTAACACTACAAAAGCATTTGTACTTCTCAAGCAATGGTCTCACTGAATTCTTAGCACAAGATAACAACCAAAGCTAATATTATTTGGTTCAGTGTGACTGAGGGAAGAACAGTTCACCACAGTGAATATTCAAAATTAAGGGCTACTGCTACCACCGAACTCATTTTGACACTAATTTTTCTGCCTTTTGTATACTGTAAATTCCATTTGTTTTGGGGCTGGGTCATTAGTTTCTTCCCTAACTAGAAAGGGATCACTAAATGATAACGTACACGGTTTTCATGTTAATTCTTTGTTATTTTGATATGGTTAGTACTGTATGTGTAGATAAACTAGGAGTCCAGGTAGGAAAACCAGGAAACGTTCCAAACATGGATATATCTCTTATTTCATTTATTCAATGTGGTTATGAAGTGGGATTCAATGCAAACTGTATGGGAACTGAAAGGCGAGCGCATATTCTGCACCCATGTAATTGAGAATGTGTGGGACTGGAAAAGGACAAATCAGACCTATGATGTTTACATGTTCTTGTAATATAACTTTGTCTAGAGACTATAGAGTTGCACAGTTAAGTTCTAAAGAAGCCAGCTTAAATTCATTAAGCTCATTAAAACTTTAAGACACACTATAACACAGCTGTATTGCAGGCAACTGACTTCTCCTCAAATACCATTCTCCTCTTCCCTGTAACGATGAGAGACTCGCAGTAACAAACTCATAATTGAATAACATGTAATAGGCATAACTTTTCACATGAAAATATTCAGTTTCTATCGTTTGAATTACGCAGATTGACTGGCAGAAGATTTAAATGTATATTGAGTCTGACATGGAGCAATGTATATTGAAGTAGGACAGTTTGACTGTGAAAGCATCTGTCCTCACTGAGGCCCATTCTTTGTCAGCAATGTCAATGGCCATAATGCTGGGCTGGTACTGGTGTGGAATTCAGGGAAGGAGGGTCAAGCCCCCTTTTACCGCAAAGTTTAAAGAACTGACTTTTTACTTCAGAGAAAAAAAAAAGTCCTTTTCTAGGTGATCTTTACTCCAACACTGTTGCAATCCAGTTTGGTCAGGAAAAAGGTCAAGTCACCATTTCTTGTGTGAGTATTTTGGGTTAGCAGCCACAGGGGAAAACCAAAAAGCTAAAGGCAGAAGTTACACAATTTCTGCTTGTATGCAAGTTGAAAACAAGAACGAAGGTGATATGATTAGTCCCAAGAGGTGAATGGAAGCTGTAGGATTCAGCTTGGCAATGATCCAGGCTCTGCACTGGAGCCGAAGAAACATTCTTGGGGGGTTCTGAGGGCAAGTGGACACTACTTGTAGAAGGGAAAGACAAAATTATGCTCTTTGGTTTTAGCACGACTGCCTTTCTCCCTGACTGCAGTGTCAAGAAAACCCTAGATTGGAGGCAGGCAGTGCCAGCTGCCTTTCTCCAGGCACCTTGCCTAGAAATGCTTTATCTCTGCCAAGTCACCTCCTTGGCATGATATATTCCTCCAAAGGAAATCAACTCTTCACAGACATGTAGCTCTGCTTGGAGACACTTTCTAAAAGCAGGCCTCACCCCAACACCCAGTATATTCTCATGCATGTTTAAGATTCCGATATTCTGTCTCTGTCAATGTGGATTTGGTCACCCAGGATGAAATCTTTGCTGAAAAAAGGAACTGATTTGCTCCCAGAGAGCAAGAGCTTTTCTAGGAATTAATCTTTTTTCTTACATTGACTGGGAGCAACTGTAAAGGCTCTCCAAACATGAAATACCTTATATCTGAAAACCTCACTGGATGGCATGAAGATATCTCCAAGTAGCAGCTGATACTGAGGAATTGTGCTGGGCTAATGACAATCTTGAAGGCAGGGTCTTCCATGTAACCACAGAAGATACACAGCATGAGCAGTGGTGGTTCCTCTCTTCTGCAAAACTCCTTCCCAACACAGGTCACTCTTGGTGGACTCAGCAGAGCATGGAAATCAATTCAAGCTATTTTTATTAGACTGTTTGTTGCTATACAACATACCCACCCATTAGGAAGAGGAACGCTGTAGTTCCTCTCATCCCCTTCCAGAGACATTTCAAATAGGTGGAGTATGAAATACCACAAGTGAAAGTTACAGACATAAATTGCATATTTGTTTGTGCGAATCTGCACATGGCTAACCTTACAGAATGTAAACCAAGCCCTAATAATGGGACCCAGACTGAAATGGAAACCAGCTCTCCACAATGAGATACAGATTCTCGTGTCTGAGAAGTTTGCAGTCAGCTACAATAAAAATCAAGAGCTACAGCCCAGCCAGCCCCCAAGTCTCCATAAATATCAGTTTTCCCTCTTTTTATTGTTAGCAGAAGCAGCTTGGCAGTGGCATGCCACCACACTATTAGTAAACACACGTGGTAAACACAGAACAGAGACCGTAATAACCATCAAGAAAAGTGAAGGAAGAAATTACACAACCAACTGACTTCTAAGAAAACAATTTCAGGAACACAAGGCGGTTCTAGCTAGAAATGTCACTGTGGAATCCCACACCTGATGCTTTCTGCCACCACTCTCTGAACTTTAATGCTATTTGTGAAGCCAGAAATGAAGCTATGAAAAGGATCTGGTGTGTTCTGTATTTTCTGAAAACTACTGCAGATTAAGAGACAATTTCTTAATAGCAAGGCTGGCAGATAAAAGCAGGTTTAAAAGAATCAGGTTATGATCTCTCTGTCTTTTAACAACCACATTTAATAACAAATGTGTTATGATAATTAAAGTAAGACAGTGCTTCTATGGGGTCAATCTGCACAGGGAATCAGAAACTCTTGGCTATCCAAACATCTGAGAGAGCCTGATGCTTTGTGCAGAATGGGATTTCAGCTCAGGATTCTGCTTAACTCCTCCAAATATATAAATGCTCAAATTGTGCGTTCTTGTTGCTGGTGTGCTCTCCTAACCTCCATGACAGAACTGCTGTGACAGGAAGCTGCACCCATCACATCCCTCTCCTGCTAGGTCACCTTCGTTCTCTCCACTTGTGCGGAGCCGTGGGAAACATCGAGTACAAACACGTCCCAGGGAACAATGCAGAAACCACTGTGCTGCCTCTAATCCTGTACCTCATGGCTGACTTCACCACGGGCAACAGCTGCACTGTACTTTGCCAACAATATATGAAAGGAGAGCTTCCCAGTCTTGGTTTGACTTATTTTAGGAAGGAGTACACTAAAGATCACAGAAAAAAGCGAGGACAGATCAGAAAGTACAAGGGAACAACACGAATAATGCTACTCACAGCTACAGGCTGTTGCATAGCACATTGATAAACATTTTTAGAACTATTGTAAGCACCAAAGAAAAGCAAACTTCTACAGTCAGAGTAGGTGTGAGAAGCTGTAGTGTCCTCTAGAGACAAGGTGAGAAGATCCCTCCAGGGATCACGGGATGGGTGGATCAAAGTTCAGTTGAGTAGATGTGGGCAGTATCTCTACCATGGAGACATTCTGTGGAGAGAATCTGCATGATTTTTGACAAATGTAAATGAGGATACCTTGGGTGATAATACAGAGAGGCTAAGAGCTGAGTCCAGAGGTAGGTCTTGAGGGGTGATGATGGATCTCTGATTCCGAGTTTCAGTTAGAAAATGACCTGTAAAGAAATGAGGCTGCACAGCAAGAAACTGGAACTGACTAAACAATGACCAAGATGGGAGGAACTTGAAAGATATGAAGAACCTTGAGTTAAATACCCAGAGAAAACTGAGAAGTTGAGGGAAAGAAGCATAGGACACAGTAATATCTCCGTCTGCCAAAAGGAGACTGAGTAATAGGACTGTATCGTGGAGGTAAAAAGAAGATTTAGAGGAGGGCAATGAACTGAAGCTCCTGTTTCTGGAACAGGAGAGAAGCAGAAGAGACTTAAAATGCAAGAAGAAAAGATACCCCAAGGAGAAGAAAGGTCATACTGTAGTTTTTCAGTCTCATCTTCAAATTTATCAGTAGGATCATGGATAACAAGAGAAAAGGAAAAGCAGCAAGTCAGAAACACTTAAGAAGTGTCTGAGATGATACAGATGGAAGACAAGGAAAGACACGCTTTGGGGGAAAGCCTACAGGGATTTTCACTACAATAAATGGATTTTTTCTTGACAAATAAAAATTTGTTCTAAGGCATATATAGATGGCAAAATAACTTGCTCTCATTTGGCATCTGATGAGCAAGGAAAACGAGTGTGCTTTACATAGTAAGACAGGTCCAATGGGAGTGTAACACAAGAAAGGCCATGTGATTCATACTTTTGATATCATCTAGAAAAGTTTATTCTTACCTACAAGTTTCAAAGTGTCTTTTGATCTCATTTAAAGAGATGACCTTGTACAAACATTAGGCAATGTCTGTATTTCTACAGAAAAAGAGAGGAAAACATGCCTGAAATCCTCTCCTCTCTTTGCCTGGAGGGGAAAAATATTTCACGACTTGTTAAAGTTCTCGATATTGGATGCAGATGAGCAAAAATTGCTCAACAATTTTAGTAACATCCCTATGGAATCTGGAAAAATGGTTAGAAGTGGTAGTTCATGAGAGGGATTGCTGGAGACAGCTTACAAAGCAAGCATCTGCAGTTCAAAAAGAATACCCCTACTGGCCTCAGCTGGACTGGCCCTGCCTCTTACCTCTGTCCTGCCTCTAGACCGTGCCGCCAGCAGCAATTTCCTCTGGAATGTCCACTCCAGTGGAAGGAACATCTGGTATGTCCATATGGGGCTGGACAACAAGTGCATTTGTTGGACATACTGTAGCAGGAGAGGTTAACACTAAGCCTTTAAGTGGTCACAAGTAGACTTTGAAGTTAACAGTCCCTTAAGATGAAGGGTGAAAATTCACACCTCTTGGTGCTGTTGTTGTAGTTGGTCTCCAGCCTCAGGACGACAGCAGTGGGTTGATTTACATTAAGAAGTCTACAGTAATGTTGGCTGGAGACCAAATAAACTATGGATTAAAATCTGGAAAATAGAACAAGACCTGCAGAAAAATGCTAGATCCACAGCACCCATAATTTTTCCAGGATATCCTCAGTCTCTATTAAAAATAAAGAGTAAATAAAGCACACGGTTGTTGAGTGCATGATTTAAAGTTGATACAAACCATGCAATAAAAGGGCTGTTGCAGTGTCTAGCTGAGTGGGCTGAAGTAATAAAGGCAGATGGCAACAGATTAGCAAACGGTTTTTACTACTTAGCAAATGGTGTGTACTTCTCTGGCCAGCTTGAGAAAGCCCAACATTTCTTCAGGTTCCCATCATTCTCTTCTCTCTTCCCCTCACTGTTGCCCAGGGAGGGGGGTACGTTCATCCTGTAATGCTTACTCTGAATTTCGATCAAAATCTCTGATCCTCAGTTCATAGAAACTGATGAACCACCCCTTGAGCCTCAACAAACTATTTATTGTTTTGTGACGTATTTATGATTCTTCTGAATCTTACATTAACGGTGTAGTTGGACATTTAGCATTAATCCTGGATTCCATAAACCTCATCTCTTCACAATTTCACGTGGGTTTATCTATAACTGTTCGAAATGGACTCACAGCAGAATTCAAGTGATGGAGTGAATAAGGAACAAATTCAGATGTGGTTTCTTGTAAGGATGGCTGCATAAGAGTGAAGATAAGCTGGTAACCAACACACACATGCAGCTGGTCCCTTAAATACTTAGGGCACAGGCCAGTAGAAGAATAGGTATGAAAATATTGGCACAATTCAATGTAAGGAAATTGGACTAGTGGCTTTAAAAGAATGAATATTGGCTTTAACACTGCTCATGGTGTTGGTGAGTCACCTCCAATAATAAACTCAAGATACCATCAGTGGTAGGCAGCATATGAAGACCATTTAAAAATGTCTCAACATAGATACAGAGATAAGATGAATCTGCCTGCCTTAAATTAAGTCAAGGTATCAGTTTTCACAATAATTTGTGATTTAAAATGTACATTCGGCGCATAATTCCCGTTTAAGAGAAAAAAATAGCATCAAGATTGAACACCCTTGGCTACACTGAAGATCCTCTCCCAGTGTTTTCATATCCTTCTGGTTACCACAAATAATGTCAAGAGCTGGAAAAATTACTTCTGGAACATGAACATTCATTTCTTTTTCAATACAGTCCAGATTTCCCAAACACAATCTTTTGCCAGTGACTGGCTGGCACAGGAAGCTCCCAGCAGATTTCACCCCAGAGAAGGTGCTTAGTGCTGTGGGACAGCACAGCCAAGAGAGATATTTTCAGATAGAAGAGATCAGTGTCACTTCCTTTATACAAGGGATGCTGTGTTAAGCTGAGCAACTAAAATTGCACCCTTCTGCTATCCAACCTCTTCCTTTCCTGAGGTTCCAGTACTGAAAGGGGGCCTGCAGGAAACCTGGGGAGGGGCTCTTGATCAGGGAGTGCAGGGATAGGATGAGGAGGAATGGTTTTCAGCTGAAAGAGGGGAGATTGAGATGAGATCTTAGGAAGAAATGTTTTGCTGGGAGGCTGGGGAGGCCCTGGCACAGGCTGCCCAGGGAAGTGGTGGCTGCCCCATCCCTGGAGGTGTTCAAGGACAGGTTGGATGGGGCTTTGAGCCCCCTGATCCGGTGGGATTTGTCCCTGTCCATGGCAGGGGGTTGGAACTGGATGGGCTTTGAGGTCCCTTCCAAATCATTCTATGATTCTATGGTGATTCTATGGCAAACAAAGAGCATAAGGGTTACTGAGACTTCTGTTTCTTCATTGGCATCCGTTTATTATTTACTTTCTCTAATCAAGCAGTTAAGATATTAGCAGAAAGGTACATTTTTCTCAAGGAAAATAGTATGAAAAAAGAGCAGAGATTTGTGCCTGTGGGATTAGCCTGGCAGAGCAGACAGTATCTCTAATACCATAATGAAGATAAGCAGATGAAAAGGGCCACTGCGGATTGCCACTGGCTTGCAGTTAAGTGGTGGGTTTGTAAAATAATTCCTTCTGATTCATTTTCTGGTTACATTATGGTTCTTCAGTCAATTATATTACCACATAGGGGTTTAAACCAGATTCCTGAGTAAACAGCGAACAGCAGACAAATTAGTTGAAAAACCCAAGCAATGTTCTGTATTACACAACTTTTGATGAGTATTACGACTGATAATAGACAATCCCTCTGCTTCCTACTGATGTGCTTTTGCCCTTCAGGCTTACAAATACTTTGTGTGCACAGAGCCCAGAGAAGATTTTTTTTGTAATTATTCCCAACACATTCACAGCTGAAGAAACCCTCTAATAAATAAACATGAAGAAGGAATTAATTGTTTTGCTGTGCCATGGTTTACTAGGCATGGTGGGATTGGGCTGATGGTTGGACTGGATGAGCTTTGATGTCTTTTCCTGCCTTAACGATTCTACGTTTCTATGAAAATCAGGGAGACAGTGGAAAGAGGAGACATGCAACCATCAGCTTGTACAAAACTGTGCTTTGGAGGATGTGGGTGAGATTTTCTTGGGGAAGGAAAGGCAGCAAGAGTTCTTGCTCCGAGATACCTCGCTGCCTTTCCTCCCAAAGAAGCCCTTGTGTCCCTGCCACCAAGGCTCCTTGCTTAGTGCTCTACAAAGGAGCTTTTTCAGAAAGAGAACTGATCTCATTACTGTAATTCACTTTGTTTGAAGAGCTTTCTCTCCACTGTAATTAGGATGCTCAACCTGCATGGTCTTGCCCTGTGCAGACTAGGTAGTGCAAACAAGCCAGGACTAGGGGTAAGACAAGGAATGCAGACTAAGGGAGGGATCTCAGCTGGTTTTTGCTTATGCCCAAGGCTGCCAAGAAAGAGAGCCTGGGCACCTGAGGGTGTGCCAAGCCTTGAACATCCACATCCTTTTGGGGTTCAGACTACTCCGTCTCCCATGGTGTACCCCATTGCTCAGTCTTGGTTATGGGTGTTTCACGGGACAAAGAACTTGCCCTCACAAGTCCTGCCCATAGAGAAATAAAAGTAAGCACAAGGCAGCTTATCCAGAGCTGCCATGTATGTATGAGCAGCACTTCCAAAGCAAAGCATTTGGGGTTTGCACTCAAATATTCTGGTTTGCAGCTAAAAAAAAGTGGATAATTTTAGGCTTCCAGGGGTTTGTGTATGAAAAAAAGAAAGTCTGTAAGGCAGGCACGCTAAGTGAAATTGTCTCCCTATTATTCAGTATTATTAAATCTATTTATTAATAAAAAGTCTACTGCTTCTTGGAAAGCCTTTGCAAGAGCTGTAAAGTGCATGGGCTAAGCTCAGGATCTATCCTCTGTGATTAGAGCTGTGAATTGAAGTCAGACAAACCAGGACACCCAACAAGCATTCCTCTGGGACACAAGTTACCTACGTGGAGCACTGTATGTGCATTCCCCAGCACTGCAGTTCCTTGCACTCTGCATCACTTTGCCTCTCGGCATGCCAGGACTGGGAGGTATTAATTCATCCTGTGCTCCCTGGGGAGCTGTTTCAACACCATGCTCGAGTCTGCTCTGAGTTTTCGAGATTTATTTTTATTTTGCATATTTTTCTTGTTCCTTCTGGGAGTTAACATCTCATCCTTATTAAGAAAACTTTTTAACATCTCATTCAGTAGATTTTATTTATGAAGCAGGGAAGCGCTCGTGCATGCTTCTGGCTTTAACCCTGTGCTTGATTTCATTATTCTTCAAGAAGGCATTGCCCTTTTGTGGACCATAATTGTGTGAACCTAGACCTGAGTCCTGATGCCATCAGGCTCACAGCCTCACCTGCCCAGCACACAGCAGCTGCGTGGATATGTGCAGATGTTACTTCAGCAGAAAGGATTGCTGCATACAGCTCTGCTCCCTGCATACAGCTCTGCTCCCTGCATACAGCTCTGCTCCCTGCTCCTTTGCAGACAGAATTAATTGCATGATCAGGTCTTACTTGACCTGACAGTTTCCTCGATGGACTGCTTGTATTTTGAATTCATATATCTTTTAAGGACGTGGTTTTACCTCTGCACTACAGACAGGCAGAGTTAGGTCCCTGCTCCAGCCCTACAGGGCTTGGAGGGTTAAGCCCTGACTCACAGGACTGGTGCCTCATTAACTTTGGAAATTGCAGCTCTTCATTTTTATTTCCTTGTGAAGGGTGGGACTGGGCTTTTAAAATACCTGCCATAAACTGAAGTCACTGATAACCTACAGAGCAATTTTACTTGTAGTGCTAGGCTAGTGAAAGGAAAGCTCTGGTCAGTTTTCATTAAATAGTTTTCACTGGGAAAAAAATAATCAAAATATACTGAGATAATGACTGGTTTTAATATAATGTTTCATGTGTTTGCTTTTTTAAGATTTGCTGTGAGATTTCTCGTTTTTGAGAAACGAAAGACATTTTCTAGTAGTTGAGAAAATAAAGACAATAGTTGCAGTTGTCACCTGGGAGGCAGGAGACCCAACTGCAAATTCACTCACTGCCATGTGTTCAATAACCACAATAAAATAGCTCTGCTGGTATTCCAGGACTGACACTCCCTAAACACAGTGAACGCATCTAAAATACTGACAAGTATTGGCCCCTAAAAATGATGATCATTTTGCTTCCTTCATGCAAATCAAGTCACAGTCATAGCACAGAAATACCTGAGGTGTACCCCTCTCAGGATATTAGAAGGGAATCCCAGACCCCCACATCCAATGACCAAGTATCCAACCTCTCCATCAGGTACCGAAGGGCTGGGGGATCAAAAGAGGGTGAAGGCTCTGAGAAGAGGGGCTGCACGAGCTCTGCTCACAGGGAAACAGAGTAGAGGGAAGGAAACGTGATTTTTGGAAAGATTTTTGCAACAAGTGATATAAAGCCTACAGACAGTGTATACATGGATTCAGAAACAGCCTGCTTACACAGCTGGCAGGGGACATCTCTCCACACCCTTCAAGAGGGGTGCTGTAGCTCAGTGGATAAAATAGACCCAAAGTGGAGGTGGTGAAGAATGAGAGCAAAATTGTGTGGATGCTGGCACCCTATTTATAAGTTCACAGAGGGCATAGGCTGCAGGTTAGTGTTTAGTCCCTGACAACACTGCACAGTCTGAGCTATCTCCATGCTCAGATCAACTGTATTTTAAAAGCACCTTTGATAAATGACACATCTTCCTTACAAATCCTTTCATGCTTTGAACTGTAGTGAAGAAATATAGATATCTGTATTCATGAAAATTATTACCACTTCTCCCCTCACTTTGCAGCAATTACTCAAAATAACCTCCCAGTAAAACCAAGGATCTGCTTTTGTCATTTGCCTCAGTGAGAGATGGGTCAAAGGGATAAGAAAGTTGGAAACCCCTGTCATGCAGTGAGCTGACAGTATGGCTCAGGGCACTAAAACCTCCTCCAAAACTCCTCTTGCCTACACGTGTTACGCTGCTGTTCGTAAATCTGAGCCCCTGTACCCACGCAGCTCCATCAGTGGGATGCTCCAGGCTGACACCAGCCCAGGGATGTTACAGTTCCCAGACCATCCCACAGTGTCTTCTCCCTCATTTACATGTGTTTTGCATTAACCTGGACGAAGCAGACACACAGGTCTGTTCTCCAGGCATTGCTCTTCAGTGCAAGCAGTGACAATAACCTCAGCCCCGACTTCCCACCAAGGTGTCACGGTCAGTCCCAGTGGAGCCAGAGCCTCTGATGGTGTGATGCACTTCCAGGTCCATATCAATTTCACAGGCATTTGTGCTTGTCCAGCACAGCAAAGCCAGCCTGGAGGCCTCAATGTGGTGTCCTGAAGGACCACCGTGCTTCAGCCATGGACCCCTGTAGTATCACTCTATTCTGAATCATTGCTTGAAGAGGGTACACATAAAACGACATTTGATTTTCTAGAATTCTAGTTTTAAAGCTTAAAAGAAAGAAGAAAGGATTTACATCACAGCTGCAGTTTTAAAGAAATAGTTTCATATTTCAAGAATACTGAAGAACTAAAACATAAAATAAGAGGGTTCAGGGACATTAATACAAATTCGGTATGACCTCAGTTCCTTTACCAACTTTTCCAAATGTCCTTTCAGAAATTGTGTTTTTTTGTTTTGTTAGTGCTTTCTTGGGCTGAACAGGAGGAATTGGTCAATCCTTGGCAGCTGGCTGTCAGCAAAGGGGTGAGCACCAGCTGCAACCAAGGCCTCCACCTCTGCCATGGTGCACGATGCTCTTCAAAACTTATTACACACATGTACTGCACATGTGGGAAACAGAGAGCAGGGAAGCGTCTGGGAAAAGCACAAGGTAGAGAGAAAGCCATTTTTTAAAAAAGAGGAAGGCCTAAGTACACAGATCTTTGTGTAAGATCACAAACTGGTAACCCAAACAACAATGAGATTGATCATACCGAGTTGTTTAGGCAGTTCTGGAAAGGTTAAGCCTGATTCCCATCTGCTTTACAAACCCTTCCTCAGTGTAAAGGTAGGTCTCAAATAAATAAATAACAAAACAACACTGATGGAGGATACCCTGGTGATGTCAAAACTCTGCCAGAATTTGAAGGAACTACAATTTTCTGCAAATAGTTTTGGTTTGAACAAAGTGGCCTGGTCAAGGATACGCCTTTCACAAGCACGGGAGCAAGATTAGCAGCAATGAATTCAGTTACTTACTGAGGATCCACAGGAGAACAAAAAAAACAATTCTGAATCACTGCAGAGACTGAAATCCTCAGCAAAATTTGGAAAAAGCCTCCTTTACTCTGTCAGTAATTTACCTGCATCTTTTCATCTTCCTGCACATCGGAAAAAGTCTGGCTTCCCTGAAGCAATAATTTACTTTATTTGAAATCATAGAATCAAATGGTTTGGGTTGGAAGGGACCTCAAAACCTACCCAGTTCCAACCCCCTGCCATGGGCAGGGACACCTCCCACTGGATCAGGGGGCTCAAAGCCCCAACCTGTCCTTGTACACCTCCAGGGATGGGGCAGCCACAACTTCTCTGGGAAACCTGGGCCAGGGCCTCCCCACCCTCACAGCAAAACATTTCTTCCCAAGATCTCATCTCAATTTCCCCTCTTTCAGCTCAAAACCATTTCCCCTCGTCCTATCACTGCACTCCCTGATCAAGAGCCCCTCCCCAGATTTCCTGGAGCCCCTTTCAGTCCTGGGAGGCTGCTCTAAGGTCTCCCCACAGCCTTCTCATCTCCAGGCTGAACAACCCCAACTCTCTCAGCCTGTCCTCATGCAGGAGGTTCTCCAGCTCTCCGTGGCCTCCTCTGGACTCACTCCAACAGCTCCATGTCCCTCCTGTGCTGAGGACTCCAGAACTGAATGCAGGGCTCCAGGTGGGGTCTCACAGGGGCAGAGTAGAGGGGGAGAATTCCCTCCCTGGCCCCGATGGTCACTTTTTCCCCCTCTCCTTTCAAACCCCTAATGATGAATGTTTCCTGAAGCCTTTACCAGCTTTAAAGCTCCTTGGCTGACCTGTGCCATCCTTGAGACAAAAAGAACTTTCTAGTAGCATATACAGGACTCTCAGCTGTGCCCTACTCCACTATCTCCAGATTATAGGCTGTTTAATTACCCATTTACCAACTTTCTAAGTCAAGGAATAGCTGTCCCACAATCACTCCATATTTAAAAAAATAGCTAAACTCATGAACTTTCTGTGTAATAACGTTTTAAACTGGGTACATTCAGCAGAGTCTCTTCCAACCTTATGATTCTAAGAAGAGACACTGATAAAATATTTTAGAAGGTTAAATGAAAACTTGGAAACGCTTTTTTCCCTGTGCTTGGAAATTTTTTTTTTAAGATTCTTGCCTAGGTTCTATCTTTTTATTACATGTTTAAAGCCTTTTACTGAGGGCTCATTATTGCTAGGGCTAAATTAGCAGCAATCTCTACACACAGGTGGGAATAGTGAAGCAAAGACAGTGTGAATAACTTTTCCTGTGTCTCAGCTGCAGTCAGAGACTTAGAGGCAGCACTATGGGTCCCTGGCACGGTGTTCAATAAGCAATCTGTAAATCATGTATCCTTTATTAAAATGAAATTGATTTCTTGTCTTTAATTGAAAAATTGCTTCCACATTAGCCAATATCAATAATTGTTCCCATTGCTCATCCAGAGAGAGGATGCTGAGCTTTTCCCACATCTCACCAAGGATTGATACCACATCCAGGACTTTACCATGTTGGCTTTGCTGCTGGACACAGCAGTCAGAATATTACTCCAATAAAAAACAGCAAAACACAGCCATTTATAAGCAGGTGTGACCTCAAGGTTCTTTAAACTATGCCACTGACTTCTCAAACATGCTGGAGGGTTCGACTCTTCTCTTTCAAATATGAGGAGGAATAATGAGACCAATAAGGAGGGTGGGTGAATCTCAGGGCAGAAACCCAAGGAAACACAGGCTGGTGTCTATCTTCATTTACTACACCACAACACTGTCCTGCTAATAGCTGGATTTTATTCTTAACATTGATCCCTGAATTGGATGTGGTAATAGGAATATACTTAAGGAAACTCAATGGCTGAACTTTTTTTAGACTAAATTTGGGACAAAAATATTCAGTGGGATTTGTCTTTTAGAGTTTTTAGCCTACCTAGTATTAAGAACTAACCAGATAAGTAACTGCTTAGTTAGCATCTAATATATGCCAGAATTATTCCAGTAATTAGATACCTCATTATCCAGGGCTCCATCATGACAGACATTGAAAGTACTGAAGTAACACACACTCATGATCTGAACACGTGAGAAGCTTCAAGTGCTATTCTAACAGAGAAATGGTGGCTGCAATGGGATGAGCCAGGAACACAGATTTACAGGTGAGAACGTGTGGGTAGTTTGGATGATCCAGCTGGTCTGAAAATAGTGTTGACTGATGTTTTCACTTAGGCTGTCAACGGACTTCTGACACCTGGTTAATCTATTTATTTATTCAAAAAACCACAAACTTCTCCCCTCAAGGTTTGTAGGATGGGGCTGGTTAGAAATGAAAGCTTGTTTTTCATGAAATATTGCAATGGGTCTGACAATGCTTTTTCTGGTGGCTATGACAGTCCTCCTATGAGGAGGAAGCATCACTGGCAGGTAGGCTGGGACTGACATTAGGGATTCCTTTGTCCTTTTTCTGGCCATGTGATGATTTTCTTGGTGTTTTTGAGCCCATGACATCAAATTCCCCAAGCTTCTTGCAGACAAACAAATTCTAGTCAACATCTTTCTTAAATAAATATTTTCCTTTCTTTGTAGAGTCAATGTTCCTTTCTCAGCTTGAGATTTTGCAACTTGTCTGTGTTATCCTTTTCACCAAGCCAAAGAATTTTATCCCCCCAAGGTTATATCTGAATCCTCAAACAACATTATAAGAAATGACACAAAGAAGACATGAATTGCAGAGTGTCTTTGTCATTACTAGTCTGGCAAAGTGACATTTAAAGCCCATCGACCAGCCCAGCTTTGTGTCTGGAAATATAATCTAACCACCTGGAATAATTTGGCATCCTTAATACACTTTTTTTGCCCCAAAATGTTCAGTGCAGAACTCGTCTTTGTGGAAGGAACATACTTGACAGAGAGAGACACTCACAGCTGCAGAAGGAAAAGGACACCTTATAGCAAGCATCACTAAAATACTGCACTCATGGAGCTGAGGACCATTACCACCTGCATTTTGGGTGTACAAATGGAGTGCAAAAATTACTGGTTTTACCTCTTGTACCCACTCAAATGTTTAGATTTCTCTTTTTTTTTTCACTTAAACCCAACAGGGACAGATGTGGTTTGATCACCCGATACGAGTGAAATATTTTAATTGCTATTGGCTTCTGATAGATCAGAGTTATTCATACACACATAGTTTATTTTCCTATGGCCCATACTCTTCTGGCACGCTGGCTGATGCTGAGTGTAGGCTGGGAGAGATGAGGCCAGGGATTCGTTGGCTTTAATGCACAAATGAAAGATGCTTTCAGTCAGCCGCAGCCTGGGTGCCAGGTTTTATTTTTTCAGTGCTCTCACTTTGGGGTGGAGAGGGCTGGCCCTCTCCTTCCTCATACTTCCTTTGCTCTCACACAATCTTTGTGGAGCTGCAGAAAAGAATTTTCCCATAAATAAACAAAATATTGAGTTACACACCATGTAAGTGACGACAGAAGAGAGCCCCAAGTCATCTTCTTAATTTCTATGCACGAAGCAACGTGCCAACTTTCAGATAAAAGATGCATGAAAGAAAATTACAGTGCTTCCAAGTCCACATAGTTTTGAACTAAAATCACCAAGTCGTCATTTTCCACGTACTCATGTGCACGTTAGGTTCAGGGTTCAGCCATCTGCCTGCCCACCTCCATCGGCACGCTCAGAGCACACTCAGCCTGCCTTCCCCTTCGCTCCCGTCAGCCGTAAAGTGCTCCAAAGCTTTCGCACACTCACCAGCCTGCAGATCTCCACAGCTTAACTCTTGGAGGAGAGCAGATCACAGCTGCAGCTTTCCTTCCCTTGCTGGAA